>JACXGJ010003029.1:0-58240 GCA_016801105.1 Esox niger
ACTGTCTGGTCCAATAGCCTACAGGACGACCTTCACCTCCTCACTGTCTGGTCCAATAGCCTACAGGACGACCTTCACCTCCTCACGGTCTGGTCCAATAGCCTACAGGACGACCTTCACCTCCTTACTGGCTGGTGTAGGGTAATCTCTACTCTCTTCTTTTTTGCCACTGTGACCTCTATGACTCTATGCAAAAGACAGCAACCCAAACTGTATTTGAGCCGTAAATGGTGTTTTCGGGCGTTCACTTGCTGAATGAATGCAGACGGACGAGGGGCTCAGCAATAACCCAGACAGGTGGAATTGGTATCGCGATTAGAGGCCGCCAGATCTCAACGGAGGGCACATTTAAAAGTGTTTTAGCAGGATTGCTACTGCCCATTTCGAAACAAACCGCTGTCTAGCTGAATGGTAAAAAACCCTGCAAACCATTTCGCCATTCAATTAAAGCGAGCAAAATGAGCTTGTTGTGGCGCCGTTGGCCCCGGCGGATTGGACAGAATGGAGAAAGGCAATAAGGGGTGAAACTCACAGGAGCCAGTGAGGTGTGATACAGCGAGCCGGTACGTGACAGACATGGATGTAAAGGCATCAGAGGGAGTCAACAACAAACCAAATGTGTGGTTCATGCAGCTGTCTGTTGCAGGCACACATGGGCCTTTAATAAGGACCTGTAACTGAAGAGTGGAAGGGTGTGTGTGTGTGTGTGTGTGTGTGTGTGTGTGTTAGGTCTAACTAGACTCATGTGGACCAAATGTCCCCAGGAGTAAAGTAAAACCAGAAAACAAATTGACTCATGGGGACCTATTGCCGGGGCCAATGAGTCAAAAGCCAATTTCTGGCTCAGGGTTAGGGCCAAATTTACAATTCATATTAGAGTTAGAATAACTGTAAACCATTGCTGGTTAAGTTTAGGGTTAAGTTTAGGCATTATACCTAGGTAAGGTTTAGGCTTAAATGTAACTAAATTGAGGTTAAGCTTAGATTAGGGTTAGGTTAGGGTAAGGGTTGGGGTTAAGATTAGGGCAAGGGAGCTCTTGCAATTTCAATTTTCTGGTCACCATGAGGTTAGATGTACAAACTTGTGTCTGTGTGTCTGTGTGTCATACCATTGACGGGTTTCTGGTGCAGGGAGTCGACAAAGTTACGGGGGTTATCGATGCTGTACTTGAGGTCACGCACAGTGTTGGTGCCGCCGCTCTCTGCCCACATGCCCTTCTTGGAGGCCTTGGCCTGTTCCTCCAGGTCGCACAGTCTGGCCTGATCTGGACTACACACAGAGGAAGCAGAGAAGACATGAGGCGAGAATTTAGGCTATAGTCACGTAGCTGGAGGATGTTTTAAAAGCTTACTCTCAAGTAACAGCTCCAGTTCTATACCCTGTCAGATGTTAGGCCAGCCTGGTGGCAGCCTCTCACAGATGGAACAATGTGTTAGTCAGGTAACGGACTGGTTACGGTTCAGTAGTAATAACCAAACAGGCAGCAGTAAGATGACTGCTTGGAGATACAGTTGTGAGAAGACGGCTGGGTGGACACATAGGGCATATTAGTTTTGTCAATGCTTTCTTATTCTCTATTTTCAATGCTTTCATGATCCACAAATTCAATCCAAACAGTTTCTAGGGAAGAGCTAGGACAAAAACTATTGAAATCCGCCTAACACATTGTTATATATTAGACACACACAGAAAGTATATTATTTCTCAACAGTTGCAAAAGTAAGATATTTTAACAGTTAATTGAAATAATATTGAGCATGTTAACTTATTTATATACGGTTCCATTTATTGTCATCCCATAAATTTTCGTCTAGATTGCCCAGCTACTTATTGTTGTTTGATAGGGGCCAACTACACGTTGGTACACAAAAACATCACTTAGTTCCCCAACCAGTAACGCAAGGATGATTCAGAAGGAACAAGCGAGTTTCGGTTTCGTTTGACATACAACTTAATTTGCATAAACTCCAACAGTCATTTTCTAACACCCGGCAGAAGGCAAAGTATGAAGTACAACACCCTGGTTTCACTAGGATCTGCATGGGCTGTCAAACAAAACTAGCCTTCGTAACGGTTATTAACAGAACATCAAAAGTTGATCTGGTCCCAGGTGGGTTTGACATGGCATCAGATCATCAGAGTTGGACAGAAAAAAACATTAGGAACCAGACTGACTCTCCTCTCCACTCTCTGATAGCTCTAGGTTAGGCCTTCCCGCATGGAACATAGCTGCTGCATTTGAGTCCGGCCTGCAGAAAACCAGATTGCCAGACTGAACTTCTAAGAAAGATCACAGGCCCCTTTGAAAACAACGGGCCGAACAACAACTCCCTCAAATGGACAAGGCGGGCAACATGTCTCAGTTGATTCCACACAAGTTCAAAACAAAACACGGTGGCTGTAATCTTAAAAGACCATCAGCGTTTGGTTCGACAGCTCTACCTCGTGCCTCTCTTTTCTTCATTGCGCTGTCGTTGTGAAGAGTTGTGGCATGTCTTTTTGTGGAGTTTAAGCGAGGCTTGCCAATAACTGATATGAAAAACAGAAGGAGCTAATGGGGCGGGGTTCCTTGCTGAAACCAGGGCTGTATAAAGTCAGCCTTTCTACACCGACGCTGTCTGAAAGTGATCCTGGGTGCTAGGTTTTAAAATAAGCCATGAGGCACAGAGCACAAGTTGCTCATTATAACACACATTGTGTCCAAGTGTGCAGAACGTGCATTCCCAACGCTGCATTAGCAACCCCAGCACACCTTCCCCCAACGTTTCTTCGACTGCTCCAAGGAAAAACCAGAGACGAAATAGTAAAATTACTGATAGAAATGTTAAACCAGATCGGAGAAGCCTAAAGAAGGTCAATGGCAGATTTTGTAATGGCAGGAAAATAGTTTTAGGAAATATGGTGCCATTTGGAACATGTCTGAGGGGAGCCTAGACAGATCGAAACATTCCAAGTCTCTCATTAAACTGATGAGCAACAACAGAAACATACGAAACCTACGTGTTGCCCTGTGACAAGTAGTATCAAATCATTTGTTTTGCCAACACTATCCAGTAAAAGTGTACAGGTAAATTCATAAAGGCACAGTAGAAATACAGACCAAAAGCAAACCAGGTGCAGACAGTTCAGGGAGTACACATTTACTCTTTCTGGGACATATGTGCATACTAACTCACATTAAAATGCACGTTTAGCACACAAAGACATAAGACCACTCTGGATTACAAGGTTACGAAGGTGACTTTTTTTTTTCACCAATTCCATGAATACAACTATGGCTCACACGCGTCACCAAGTGCATGAGGACGGAATTCAGTCCGAAAACGTTTTAAACCTAGAAAATCCGCTAAAAATGAAGCACGTCAGCTGGTATTTTAATACAGCGTAGTAAACCACGTTCATTTGGATACCCTAACCCAAGGTCGGCGTGGTTACATAAACCGCCAAAACACCCCACTTCCCTCCTTCAATAATTAAACAGCCAGAGCGAGCTTACTTTCCGAAGTAGCCTGCCAAAAGCCTCAGTCACTGGGTCCCATGGTTGGATCCCCATAAGGAACAGAAAGTGTTTGAAGAGGTGTGTGTGTGTCGGCCACTTGGCGTAGCAGTGGAAAGAGGATGGTGGGCACGCAGCCCAGGCCTTCTGTTAATTAGCTCCTGGCGTAGTTTGGGCACCGCGGCCGGGCTGGTTTGGAACATGTGCTTACCCACACAGTTTCAAATCAATGCCCTCCGATTGGGGTGATCATGGAGATCATGGAGAGTAATCGCCGGGCTAATGAAGATGGCGCTGTGGCACCGTTTCTGCGCGTCTCGAAGCCCTCCCCCACTGTAATACCCGGCCCGTTTGGGTCAAACGAGACCCAGCATAGAGGCAATTACACTAGCGCATGTTCCGAGTCACTGCATGGAATGCTCTCAATACGGGTCGTTAGGTAGAAAATATGCCGGCAGGCAATTCAGTTATACATCCGGTAAAACTGAAAAACACAGGTTTTAACAACACAGAGTTCCTATGGTACAAAGTCATGCCCTGTAGGGGGAGTTCAGAGTTTTAACCAGATAATACAGCTTCATGTTACAAGAAGCAACCACTACTGACTGATAAGAATGCCTGTGAGATAGAAGTGTACTCTTCAGCACATTGGTTTGATGGTGTCTGGGGATTGGATTTACACTGGGTAAGTTTTTTTGAATTGGTTTTGGAACCAGACAACCTCCCATGTCTGTGCCAGGTGTCCTGTTCAAAAGCCTCACCTCAAAAGAAGAGACATAGTGAAGCATATGGAGCAATGAGTAGGATTTTGCTTTTGTAAAACAGATTAAAACAAATTCACTAAAAGTTTGACACACTTCCATTTAAAACTACTTCAATTCCAAAATATTATCGGCAGTGATTTGATCGGCATCTGATCTGAGAAGTGCGATGCTTCTTTATTACTTTTGCCCGTTCACATCACTAGACAGACAGCTGGCCAGCGACTAAGCATAATTAAAACAATTTAGAAGAGGCAACTGGCTGGGACTTTCAACAGGTTAAGCAATAAAGAGGGACAACATGAATCCATCATCCAAATGAGTCATCGGGATGGATAAACAAAAAGTTGCGCACAAAGAAGATATCAATCACATTTATTTTATAAAGGCCTTTTACATCAGCAGTTGTCGCAAAGCGCTTTTACAAAAACAACTGGCCTAAAACCCCAAGGAGCAAACAACAAATATGAATTTTAGTGGCTAGGAAAAACTCAAAAATGTAGGAAGAATCCTAGAGAGGAACCAGGCTCGGAGGGGTGACCAGTCCTCTTCTGACTGTGCCGGGAGAACATATTAAGACTCCAAATTGTAATAATTAATAAATTCATGCGGGCTGAGTCCAGAGAATGACCAGATGGACAAGGACAACCAGGGGGATATATTACTTCAAAATGGTGATGCCTCTGCCCACACTCTGATCTCATAACACCGAGATGCGGTGTGTATGGAAGTCAATGTGTCTTTCCAAGGGCCGCTGCCGTTAAAAAGTGTGAATGGATCAGCAGGCCAACACTGCCACCATCTGGCCAGATCAACACACAGAGACTACGAAAGTCAGGGGGGGAAATTAAGGCTGTATAGAGGCACTGTGACATCAATCACACAGCCAGACGTAGCACCCCATCACTCAGGCGGACAGTGTTTACAACTAATGAAAAAAGATATGTTTATGACAGCCACCCCCAAGCTAAACCTCTCAGAAGGCTAAAAATGGAACAATGGCAAGTTCCACTGTGACGAACTGACAGTTATCCAGCTTCCATGGTAACCATCACGGACATGTTCCTGTGGCCTTGATCAATGAAGACACCATCAAGACAGTTGCATTCGGTTACTTATGATATTATAGGAACTTCTAAGTCTTACTTGTTGCCCCGGATTCCTTCCCTACGGACGTTGGCGAGGCCCTCCTTCACAAGAGACTCTGCAATGTTCTCGCCTGTGGTATCTAGAGAAAGAGAAGGGCACATAAAAACACACAACTGCGTGACGACTCAAGGAGGGAACCCAAATGCTATGATTTCAATTGGAAAAATATATAGGCAGACATAGGCTAAAGTTTCGCTACATAGTATGGGCATATTACCGTTTCCTGACAAGTACCACCTCTGTCATACATCTGTGGGTTGGGCCAGGTGAATTCATATTCATTCATACTCACGCTTCTTTTTATTAATCAGTGAGCGTTTGGAAGTGCCGGATTTGCTAAAGATTTTAATCAGGACCAATTATAAGGCACGTTCCCTAATAATTAGGAACTGCTATTTAGGCATTGTTTAAAATCAGGGGTGCACAAAGTGTTTGGCTGGACCAGGAGCTTGAAACTCAAGGCAGCAATTTAAGTTTATATTTATATCAGAAGAGATTTCTGGCCCAGAACCACCTTGATCTCCAGTATGTGGGTAGGTGTGCAAGTAGATGACAATGTGAACAAAGCAAAGAGGGAAGGAAATTACAGTGGCCTAATTACCTCTGCCCAAGTACACCATGCCATACTCCCTGCCCAGAACGGTCTTGACCTCCACAGTGAAGCACACCTCTTTCCCGATTAGCATTTTGCGCAGGAATTCTCTGGCCTGGAAGGCATAAGGCTGCAAGAAAAACAATAACAATAAGTTAACCAGACCATAAATAAAATGCATTTTGACCTGCGGATCAACGCAGCATCCCACCACTAGGGGCAGAATAACAACATTCACCCAAAATTTTCTTAGCAGTTCTGGAAGCACTTTGTATTTATACTCATAACATGAGGTTGCCTATTCCCATAACAGCACGTACGACACAGAGGAGTCAACGACCGGCTGCACACAATAGGTAATCCAAGGTAAGATTTATTTTGCACAAGACAATTTGTATATCTTTAAGCGACACTTTTTTGTGACATGTAAAAATACTGGATTGCACTGGGATTGTCCCACATACACAACAGCATGGTTATTAAGATTATGTAGGCTACTAACAACTTTTAGACAAGTAGCTAAAAACCTGTTAAATCAGTGGCCATAAAAGGGTTACATTTCAAAAGCACATCTAACATCAATATCTCCAGTTAGCACATTATGTAGAGTATGATTTCTATAATACCATTTCAAAATTGAGGTTATCAATGCTGTTGAGGTAATCAACATGGTAACTTAGCCACGATGAGAAAGCAGTTGCTCTAAAAATGTAAGGAATCATGTCCATGTAGCCCTCCCCTGCTTTTGGACATCCATGCACCAGGCTGGAGTCAGTAACTGGTTCAACCCACCTCATCTGGGGTGTCCTTTTGGTCGGGTTGACTCTGAGGGGCACGACGGGCTAGCGCTCCGGTACGGATGTTGCTCAGGTTAATCTGACGCTCGGGGGGCGGGCCGCCCCGTGGCTGGCCCCGGACAATGATCGCACAGCCAGACAAGACCTGGAAGAGAAGGGTGCCAGAGTCATCACTAGCATCAGGCACTGGGGATTACATGCATCTCTGCCGGGCAGGCCAGCAGCCTTTCCAGCGTGGCTGCAGTCTAATGGTCGGCTGTTAATGTGTTATTATGGCCGATAAGGATTTGGTGGTACTGTCTGAGTTGTGAGAGAACAAAGTTAGAGTACCTATTAGTGAGTAATTGTCGGTGGTTGAAGTTGTATCAGTGGTACAGTAGGTTATAGCAGCTGTGCTGTGACCAAGCCTGGAGGTGGTTTGGGGCTCAATTCAGAAACCGTTTTGACAAGCTATACCGATGACCTCACACCAACAAACATACATTCACCTTTATCAATTGATTTCTCAATCCACTCTGCTCCAGGCCATCTAGACTTAGTTCGAAAAACTGAAAGTATAGGGGATGTGGCAAGGAAAGTAAATGAGGCCCTTTCAGAAGCCAAGTGTCTAAGAGATCTCACCTATAACATGTAGGGACTCTTCATCAAACACCCCATCGTAAGTCACAATGCAAAATATACTTGATTCACTCACACACGTATTTGAACCCAAGACAAAAGTGTCAGGCAGTTAACCAAACTGTAAGTATGCGGGTATCAAGTATTTTGGTATGTATATGGTTCTGCTATTAGTGTACACACACAGACAAACTGTATATAGCAGAAATACAAGGGCAAAGACACACAGACAAAGCAGCAACACAAAGTTGGGTAACTACTACGTTGGACAATAACTGTCCATTCCTGAAGAACAAACAGGACCGACAGTCACTACAGTATGTTCGACATCTCCACGACTAATCAGCCAATCACTGTCTCAGATTACTTATGGGTTCTGGGTCACAGAGGACTTAAATAACAAAACACCAAGGAACCAAGCCTTCAGGGAAGTTCCTTCACAACACCCACAACTATTCCCAGTGCACCCCAATCAAATGCACAACAAATTGGCTACTCTAAAAATAAACATCTTTACTGTACAGCCTCAAAACCAGTATTTTTCTCAAGGTGACATCCCATTGGAAATAGACAGCGGCGGGCAATCTATGTAATTACTGTATACTATAAACTGCCTTCCAGGGATCTCTGAATTGTTTGAATCCTGTATGATAGCTGGTCGCTATATCGACTTAAGCTAGCATACCTATTTCCAATAACTTGTAAAAACAACCACACTGTAGAACAACAACTCCACTGAACCTGAAAATAACATATCGACTCAAACACAAGCTGATAACTACTATGCCGGCGCACTGTAGATAAAGGAAGAATCAGAGCCATTGGCAAAATAGTGCAATGAGAAACGTGATAAATTATAACCGGTCGCATATTGACGTCCAAAAACATTTAAACACGCGGTAACTTTAAATGTTGACTGAACTGGGCATATTAAATCATCTGAGGTTCATTTTGACCCGCTGGAAAAATAACTGCTGCTCAAGCCTACCATGGAGGGAGTTTAGGGGGCTGAGGAATACGTGTCAGTTTCTCGTGGTCACTTCGATCAGAGCGGCAGAGACTTGGCTATGCAAACAATCTGCAGCTCTCACGCTAAAGTACAGTAAAACGAACGAAAGACATTTGGTAGTTTCGTCAAACTTTTGACTAAATCCACAGTCTTTGGAAATAATAAAATACTAACCAAAATTATCTGATTTTAATAATGGTGTCGGTTGTTCCGATAAGAATGATGCAAAGGTACTAAAGTGAAGGAAGCAAGTTAGCTAACAGGCTAGCTTGCTATGATAACAGTAGCTTCCTAAGGTTGGTTATCCATTTGTATTGTGACTGAACTCTGGAATGTAGTCAAAACAATGCAATACATCAAATCCAATCACAGTGATTGAACCACGACATATAGGAACACGAACATAACAGGACACGAACTTCGAACACTTCAAACTACAGTTGGTTTAGCTATATAGCTAGCCAGACAGCTAGTTAGTAATACAAATTCTACAGCCTTGGTCTACCAAGCTAACAACCTGTTTAACTAGATAATGTAGCATGCTGTCGCAACAATAAATTAGCGTTCTCGTTGCAAATTCAACTGGTTGTAAACTACTGTACTCTAACGTGTGTTCACACCACGTTCTATCATCTAGGACAACTTAGCTAGTTAGCTCTGCTGCTGGAGTACTCTGTTGTGTTGCTTGTGTATCAAAACGTTTCATTGGATACTGCAATATTTTAACTGTTAAAAGTATAGTTACTATTAACCATTCATTTTCAACTATTTAAAACTACATCAATACCGACTTGATGCAAGAACTGTACTTGAATGGTGGCATCTCAATCGAGCAAGATGCCATTAACTAGCTAAATTGCTTTGGAGCACAGTAATTTAAAGAAACCGCCAATGTTGAATTATGCATAATGTGGATATCGTAAGTAGAGTTATTACCGATATTAAATTGATAGCTAGCTAATAGCAAGCTAACATAACAAGCTGTTAGCATTATTCACAGACACCACAATCTCTTTACATATGTTCATACCATCTTGACTATTCCTCTCTGGAGTGCAGCAACCGGAGCAGGATTCGCCTGAGCTTGTGCCGAAACAGATGATGCCATGTCCACAAAGTTAGATACGCAGTTCAGGAAAAAACAGGTAAGGAGCCGGGTGTCCGAAGTGACTGTTCTATAGAACGCCAAGAGAAAAAGGCTGGATACTTCTGAACACACACGATGTACCGGAAACACACGGTACCATGCATACACGTCAAACCGTTACTTTTCCGGGTACAGAATCAAAAATGAATGGAGCAGATAGGCTAATCCCGGCTATTCCTTGGTCGCGTCAGCAGACTGAAATGATATCTTCCGGTTCATAGGAGGTTCGACACGTCAGCGTAGTATAAACGAAGATGGTTGTTACATAAAGACAACTCACTCAGGCCGTTTACCATTAAAAAGTTTAGTTAACCGCAGACCTGGAGCCTCTCTGAAATGGGTGTGTCGGGTAGAAAGTGGGAGTGACGGGAGCATTATGCGCCTATCCTGAGCGGTCAAAAGAGGAAGGTTTAATAATCGGTTAGGATGAACAAAATCCATCACTTCGTATTCTATTTAAAAACACTGTTCTTAATCACATTTGCATATTACTGACGCACCTAAAGTTTGACCAATTACACCTCTGACTTCTGCTGTGTGTTAACATGCTCAACGCCATGTTTATCAATGTTTTTTACCCATATTTATGAACATATCAATGAAGAGGCCATAATAATCTTGACTAGACAGCGTTTCTTCCTTAAAATATGTTGAGAGGAACTTAATCTATCATGGCTTCTTGTCTTCCGGAAGTCTGTATCTTCCCACACGGTCACTCCAGAAATGATCTAAAATTGTAATGAAGTGTCTATAAAATCTTATTTGTAAGCTTATGTGAGTCCAAATACCATTCTACTCATTTCAGTTTGAATACAAATAGTGATGAAGAACAGTTCATGTCCGCTCAGAGGAAAGCTCTTCATTCCAACAGAAATACATTTGAAGTATTTTTGGAATCAAACCGGTCATGCTCCTACCGAGCCTGTAATAGTAAGCATTGTAGTACATGGCATATTCAGAAACCCCAAATGCAAAACACCATTAGATCCAGACCCCAAGGAAGGTAATGTGGAAGTGTGATCTACTACCAACTGCTTCATCTTCTCTCAGGCATACAAGGTTCTTCAGCATATGTAGAATAGACGTAAACACTCCTTTGTCCCCTCGTTGAGTGATTTTCTTAAGAACAGTGTGTAGGATGCCAAGTGATTTACATCTTTTGCTGTATGTCTCTCTGCATAACGGTCCGGTACAATAATACAATGTGCACTGTTGGCATTGTTACAATCCATTTTTAATTACTATTGGGGGAAAAAATTATCCTCGACAATATATCTTGGCCAACAATAATCTTCACACCTGATAGATGGTAGTCAAATTAGTCTTTATGTCTTGATCTTTAGGGCAAGGTCTCCCAAATCATTCTGAGACTGTTATAATGTTCACATTTTCCAGGCCAAATTAAGTATTGCCTAAGTTAAGTATTCAGCTGAGCCTAAACAATTCTACAAACATTCTTTTTACCAAGAACAAATAATGATACTTCCCCTCTAACAAAACATAACTTGTTAAGCTTGGGCTAACGGTGGCTGTTTTTATTCCTTATACTTTAGTCGCATCCCTGTTACCTGACATGGACTGGCCAGTTTATTGTATAGATCACCCAATTCATGAAAATGTCCACTAAAGACAATGAGTCACATAACTTTTAATGTTAGAATGGGAAAAATAAGTCATCTGTAACTTCAAATGTGTAAAACAATAATCTCCGGAACAAAGAAACCAAAAACTCAAGTGATTTTCATGTATAGGCTATATTGTAGCAGAGCAATCACACTGGGTTCTAGGGTTCAGTTTTTAAAAAGCATAAATGGCTTCAGTGAGTACGCAATCACATACATTGGAAACCTGAGCAGTTCGACAAAAGCAGCCCCTAGACCCTTTCCCAACAGAGCATATTTAGGATGAGATGAAACAGGCTGTGGACATCAGGACAACACCCAATCTGCTACAACTGCATAATTCCATCACGTCAGCATGAATCATCACCCTTGTGGAATATTTTGGACATCTTGCAGACTCCATGCTCACAAACATGGGTATACCTAATAAAAGAAAGATGAGTTTACCTAATAAATCAGACAATGAGTGTATGGTTACAACATGCACACTTAGGTTGTAGTGTATTCATTAGTGATAAAAACAGTTTGAGACAAAGGTGGTTATTTTGATTATTCTCATATGCATTCTACATTTAAAGTGATTGTCCCTTCTTCCTTTTGTGGGACACAAAACAAACATGTGAAAACCCTATGTACACAATGGCATTGTGGCCACACAAGTCAACTTTGTGTAAGAAAATACCTAACTTAATAAACTCACCCTGGCTAAAGCACCAGCCTCACAGACCCTCTTGGTCCTCATTTGTATCCCAGGGTGTCTACAGAAAAGACCATTAGGTGAAACTATCTACAATAAATTGTACAGCCATGTCACAGTGTGATAATATAATGTAACATCTGCCAACATGTATGAAGGCTTGTAGTTCAAATATATTTTCTGGCATTTCATACTTGTAATAATAGTGCATTCTTGAAAAGGATAGTGGGTCCAGTTCAAAACACATGCTGCACTGGTGTCTTTGCAACACAGGCAGAGACTTAGAACGCTGGAATGCCAGTTTCTTATCCTGAATGACAAGCAGTGTCATAAGACTCACCATTGAGACGTCCACATGCCTCCTATTTCTTCATATATGAATGACCGTGGGGACACGGTCCTGGGGGGACACAGTCCCTCAGAATTGCTTTCCCCTCTTCCGTCAGGTGTGCAACTTCTTGCAGTGTCTGAAATTGTACACAAGATAACTTCAAATATAAAAAATTGCAAGCTCCATATAATGTTCTGACTTTAATGTTTTCCACCAGAACACACCACCATCTCCTTATATTGGTCATGTCGAGCAAAAGAAAAAGCCCTGTCAAAAGTAATTTCAAACCACTTCTGTAAATCATTTTACTTCAAATGCATTTAAAGCAGCATTTACAATTGTAAAATCCATTAAAGCCTCCATGACACCACACATTGCATACTGTAAATTGTATTGATTCAAATAAATGTTTAGAGTGGAATCGAATAGAAATGGAATCAGATTTTCTTAACCAAAACAATAAAGGGGATACCTAATTCTCTGCAGAAAACAACTTGTTGTGAACAACTCTAACCTTATAATCCAGGCCGTTCTACTCTGTCCACATCCCTGGGAGTAGATGCTGTGCAATACTCCTGATAAAACAAAGGACAATCAATACATTCTTTTTTACTTAAGACTGATTGTCTCTTCTTCCTTTTGTGGGACACAAAACAAACATTTGAAAACCCTATGTACACAATGGCAATGTGGCCATACAAGTCAACAGTGCATCCACAGCACAGACAAAGATCTGGGCAAAAAGCAAACAAACAAATAATTATGTTTCCTCCGTAACACAAAAAAGAACAGAAAGTGTAACTTACTGGAAGAGAAAAGTTTGGATCATAGCTGCTGGGAAGAGGCCATGTAGGTGGGTAATAAAGAACTGCTATAAAAGCATAAAAATAAGCCAAATTACCAAAACATTACAATTCACAGACATAACTGTAAATAAAATCAATACCTGCAGCTGTAAAGTCTTTCATAATCATGTAGTATACATTCCCAAACTGTAAAAACTCAATTTTGTCAGACCAATATTTTAGATGCATCCACTTTCATTTTACTACAAATCTACCAAGGACTCTACTAAGGGGTTACTCAACACAGAGTCCATCTCCCTCTACAGGCCCAGAGTTAGAAAGTTCTCCCTTGTGAGGCATGTTTGGCTGTCTTTAATTATGCATTCCATGCTTGGCTTGCTTGCATCTAATATATATTTGCTCTACTTTATGTTCCTCACAATGAGTTTGATGTTTCTGTAGTGAACAATTGATAATTAACAAATACACAAAATCACTGAGAATATTGTGAACACCACAAATACAAGTCAAGTGTATACATAATACCTGCACATTTACATCCAGAGCCATTTCCACTCTAAAGACACTTACATACACCTTGGAATTCTGCATTTCTTGCAGCATTGGAATGGTGGAGTATGTTTCTCAAAAATGTCAAATGGATTTCTTTGCTAATATATTATGAAAAGTCCAGTAATTGTATACAATACACTACACATCACAGTGATTATTAATATAGTATTAAAGCAAGTGATGTTACAACAACTTAAAATGTACCATGTGTTTTTATTGTATCTTGTTTGGAATAAGTCCCAGGTTAGATGGCAGGCAAATCGTTCCATTCGGATATATAGGGGCTCTGTGACAGCCATCTACATTTCTGTTATCTACCTACTTTTGCAAAGCGTTTAAGTTGAGTCTCAATGTCACATGCGGGCATTGTCGTTTTGTTTAATCGTTTAGGTGGTTAGCTAATATTCGTGGTAGAATTAAAATGAATGGCAAACGTTTACTAGTAAATGAAAGTCCTTACCGCCATCTTGACAGGCATAGTCTTACTGACGAAAACCGTCCAAACCGCCATGCAAACTGGTATTGAGGCAACAAATTCGTCCAATAATCAAACAATAAGCAACGCTCCCGACGCGTCCATACGCTCCGGTCAATCCCACTTTCTCCAAACACACCCATTTCAGAGAGGCTCCATGTCTGCAGTCACCCATGTCTCGTTGAAAACACCTTTCAGTTCCGGTCTGTTTAAGAAGGCGGCCAAAAGCATAGAAAAATAAGGGAATGTCTCGGTTCTTCTTCCGTCTTTGGTAGTAACCATGGCAGAGGCTGGTATACTGGTACCATTCATTGAGGCTATTTTCGTCGTCTGTGTAGTGGATGCACTGCATGTTTGTCGTGCAGGTACACTGTACCAGGTGCATTACTTACTCTAAAAATTAAACTTGACCTCGTATAAACTAAAGTTGTTACGCAAATTTGAATTTGTTCCTGTATAGAAAGAGACGCTAAACATTTATTCACTTCTAGGCAAATTAAATTAGGGTATCGATGGTAAGTTTACCGAAATCTATCTTGAGGCTTTCATTTCTGAGTTTCATTCTAACCATGAGCTCTTGTAATCATAGATTGTTTTTAAAACTATTTTGGCATTTAAAAAAATAATTCTAAGCATAACTGTTTATATTTTTACCATTAACGCTTATCTTCATTCCATTATTTTGTGTTGGGCTTTTTTGGAATGCACCGTGTCAATCCTGAAGCCATTCATATTGATCAATTCAGTGTCTATAGTGGGTCAGACCAGTTGAAGTAATTTTTTCTAACAAGATATTACTAACAAAATCAACGTGGCACCACTGAATGTCAGGGCATGCCTGAAGTATGGCCATAATACTTCTTCTAAGATTAGATAGCTGTCTATATTTACTACCAGTCAATGTATTTGACAAGGCTTGTTGTCAAAGGCACCTGATTTAACAACCATTTTCACTGGTTCTACTATTCGTACTCTCAATATCCTTACAGTCAATGTCACCCCACTTGATTTTAAGAAAATCATTAATAAATAGAATATTGTAATTCACGAAGGGGGTGACTGGGTCCTCTAGTGGTTTGAAGACAGCCCTGAATGCAACCTTTGCTAGAATGTTAGTCAATTTGAAGAAAACAAACTTTGTTATTTTATAATATTCACACACAAAATGTTCTTATCCACATTGATGGTAAACAAATACTATCCAAAATGAAATCATCAAATCATGTGAGCTCTTTAGTGCCTTATGTAAAATATCAAAATATTTCTTTTAGAGACTATAAAAATGTGAGGTGTAACATTTTCATTGCATTCGCAGTTTACTAGGATATCCTTCCGAGCCAGACCTGAGCTCAGAACACAGCTGCTTGTTTTTCATACTTAAAAATCTTTTCAAACAAATGCCATTATAGAATACTGAAGTTTAATACCATAGACCTGCAAATACCCATTCACAAGTCCTAACCCGCACCTGAGCTCTGAAAACCACTGCTCGTGTCTCTTAACCAGCATTTGATCACAGGCAAGATTGGAGCCCTTGTTGACACTCTCATACATTTATCCTCTGAGCCACACCATAAATCTGAAGATAACACCTATTCATTCATCATTGTTAGGGCACAACCTAAAATGTAATTCAACTCAGCTGCACCTCTGTCCAGACATTCTCTAGATAGTCCAGGGGATGTCATTTATACTCACTGTCAAAATACAATTCCCTTCGAAAAAAACTATGAAAATCTCTGCTAAGGATGAAATCAGCATGCCATTTAAAGGTAGCAGATGACACTCACCTCTGTTGTCAACATACAACTACTGCTTGGTGAAAATAAGGATGGGATTGGTGTCTGTGGTTAAGGAGTGCGGTTGGAGCTCATGTGAAAACAGAAAATTATACACTTTAAAAGATTACAGAAATGTATACACATTTAAAAATGTAAATTTATAAAACAGAATAAATACAAAAGACTAGGCTACAAATTCCCTACAGAAGGCACTGTAAGACTATTTACAAGTTTGTGTGTGTTGTATCTGTGCATGTCTGGCTATGATAGTCTAGCTTTCCCCCCTATTTGAGACATCACATCCATATATCCTCTGTGCTCCTGCCAATGAAGTCTTCTTTTAGCAGTATACTCCATAATTACGGATTTTAAATCATGCATAATTTTGAGGTGACAGCATCTAGTCATATTTTCTATTTTACCACATAGAAATCCCAATCCTGTTTATACATAGTATTTCAGTGTACCAAAAGTGTGGTACAGTTGACTCGACAGGTGTTTCTGGTTTGTCAGACATGTTCAAGAATCAGTTTACGTTGGATTTGCCCGTGGCACTCAGCCTACTTACCAAATTGCCTGCCTGCAGTCCAGAGGAGGACAGCTCCAGGTGAGGCAAACAACTGCAGACCATGCACCCTCCATGGAAGCCCCCGGCCTGCCCATACCTCCTTCATGGGACACATTGTCCGGCAGGCAGAGGAGCTGAGGGGGATTGATGCCTTGCATCTCCTGCCTGGCACACACTAGCAGACCTTTCTGCTACTGTGCAATTCAGTGTTGTGGGACAGTGTTTTTCCAAACCCCGGTAAGTGTGAGACCCCACAGTCAGTTTAAGAGCTTCGGATGGCCGGTGCTTCCATGTTGCCTCTACTGATGATGCGGTTCTGGCATCTGCCTGGGTGGGGGCAAAGCTTCCCTGTGTGGGATAACCACCACAGTAGCCATGGTACTCTTTTCGGGTGTCACCCGCACCTGTCTTGCTCCCCTACCCCTGGCCTGGTATTCCCCTGTGGAGGAACCCTTACCAGACCTTGACAAATTACAGTAGGCTGGCCCTACTCTGCCTATCATAAGGACAATATCAGCACTGTCCTTGGGCTGATACTCACCATTGATGGAATAGCTTTGCATGTTAGCTGAACTGGCCTTGGGCCCAGTGGACTTCCGTGGATATTCCATCAGGGAAATCTTTGTAGTCAAAACGTTACTGACATTCAGGGGTGGCTGTAAGGAATTAACTGCAAACGTCTCTTGTTATTAGCATGCCACAACTCCTTCACGCGGCACACTCCACCTACTACCCCCCAAGACCAGGGTTTAAGTGTACCATAAACCTGCCTCTTAAACCGGCCTCTCGACCCCTCTGCGACCTGTAAGAGTCCTAATGGGTTGCTAAGGGGACCCTTGTTAGGAAGCAGGACACCTGAGGGCTGGCATAATAGGTCTTCTGACCGAGCCCCAGCCAGGTCTTCTGACTTCTCTGAGTGGCTCTGTGAGATGGAGAACTGTTTGGATATTCCTATACCGTTGTCATTGTTCATTGGGTGAGCAGGCAACCTGGTCACAGATTATCCCAAAGGGAAACTCTCTATTAAGTAATGATAGGAAGATTGGGATTTGAACCCATATCAACATAATGGTTGGTATTACCCCCCCTCCCTCCCCAGCCACAGTCCATCTATCTGGGGTCTCTCCAAAGCAGTAAAATCTGTCCACATGACTGGAACTTGAGGAGATTCTGGTGTCACTGCATGGTTCTTGTAAGTGGTTGGTCCAGGTTGGTGGACTGCTCTCGTTCATGTGGAGAAAATGTAATTATAGAAATACCATAGCATAGCCAAAATGTGTGCTGTGCTTTTGTCCTGTTGAGTTTTGTCACATAAAATAAATTAGTGGATATTGTTTTCTTTGTAAAATGTATAATATTTGCTCTATGCTGTGCAGCCTAGGAGGCTATAGGATCAATATTTTTCAGTGGTACACCAATCAAAACAAATTATTCAGAAATATTGACCTTTTAGCAATACAGTGATGTGGTCTCTGATGCACAGATTGAGAAAATACAATTGTGCAATTCCTAATTAAGCAATATTTGTATTTGGTTTCCTGATAGTACCATAAAAAAACACGAAATTAGCGTATTCGTCATGTTTATGGACTTACACATTCAACGTAGGTAATCATTTCAAGTAAGGTTAAATTGTTTTTCGTCATATTTCATTGCTTTGAAATTATTTAGAAGGTATATTGACGCTTGACAGAATGGTTGATTCAACGAAAGTCGCATTGGAGTGATTACGCAGAAGCACTTTCCCATAAGTGTTAACCTTACATACTGATATTTGTACTGATATTGTAAGTAAAAACCCGCACCTACAACGGAGACCCCACTCACAGCTACACGTTCACTTTTCAGGATAAGTACGTGTGCAGATTTTTTTTAATGAAGACACTTCGTAAACCTTGCAGTGGCAGGTTTGAACGAATCCCAGCTTAGGGCGCACGAGGGAGCTCGGTGCGCTTTGGATAGATAAATGGTATTCTTTTACGCGGATAACAGGTTAATGTTTCTCTACGCGTAGGGATAAAACAATGCGAAAATATACGTTGATGTAACCACATATAAGGTTCTTCATCATTGCTATGTGGTACATATATATTTTATTTAGTTCCCTAGTCCAAAATAGTCACCTTTGGTGAGTCCGGCGTACATTTACGCACCAAGAACGTTTAACCATTTCCTTGCCATGGCGCGACTATTTTATCAACCTTGGTTTGTACACACAAAATGTGCAATAAAGTACTCCTAATCAATCGGCGCTTGAACCCTGTGCAGTAATAAATAAATATGTTATTTGTCTTCGCTGTCTGTTGGCAAGGAGACCCTGGTGTCCAGAGATGTTTATCCTTTATATACAACGCGCCCTGTACAGAAAATATAACCACGCACTAACTCGTGGGTTAATATATAATTTGGACCATATGGCATTTTAAAATGCACCTTTATTTCTGTGGCACTTCGATCTGTGTGGACCCAGCTAATGATGCCCACTTAGTCATTAAACAGGACCAAAAGACGAGCCTTGTGTGGTTTTACATTTGCTAATATTTGCTCGTCAAATATTTCCTTTGAATCGTTTACAACGCATTTTATCTGCTGGTTGGTCAAGAGACATCTGCGAGGGTTTTTCTCGTCCTTTTTTTCTAAATGAAAGACCCAATTGGTCCCCCCACATTCGCTCTTTCCGATTATTTGTTCATGCTGGAAAGAAAATGTAATAAAAGAGTCTGGATGAAGGATTTATGATTTATCAAAAACACTTTACCATATGGCAGTCGACATCGGGACAGATTTTCAAATGTTTGCTTTAAAAAGGAGACTATTGGACTAATCTAAAACACTTGCCTGACATGAGAAAGGATGCTCAAGTCACGTGACCGGAGAAATGTTCCTTGGACATGGAATTCAGTAGAGAACAAGTTATCTTTGGTGCCATATTGTGTATAGAAGACTTTGAAGGCGTAAAATGAGCATGTAGCCAAACAGATAATATTATTCTTTAGGTAGCATATATGGTCCTTCAGTATACAGCATTATCCTAAAGAATATTGATATAGAGCAGTGAATGTCAAATTGTTATTCCATTACATTCCCTGCTTTACCAAATAATACATTTAATAACCACGTGGAATAACCTTCAAACATATTTAGATAGAAGCCTATCCAGCTGGACGAAATGCCTTACATGTAAGGACAGACATTTTCTATGTTGGCCCTATGGTTCGTTATAGTACAATCCTTTTGCTTCAAGTTAAAAATTACACACGCACTTATATTACAAGAACCTACCACCACAACAATATATTTTTACTAATATATTCTTTGTTAGGAACAAATATAACATTTGCCCATTATACATAAGAAATTGATTTAAACCAAAAATGGAAACACTGCATATAGCCTATAGGCTACGTTGGTAAGATTGGCATTTATGCAATATTGACATTTCTCCTATCAGATCTCTACGTCACCTACAATGGTCTGATAGGCTATATATTTGTTAAGTCGAGCGTGATTCCTGTCAGTTGCTACGTGGACGTCAGACAGGTGTGAATTGGCATCCCTCCGACTAAGAACATTCACCTTTTACAGGTGAGGTGTTTCATGCACATTAAAATCAGATGGATTACCTGACAAGCTGAAAAATGTTTATATAAAGTGGTATTCTC
Organism: Esox niger; assembly: GCA_016801105.1. Lineage (NCBI taxonomy): Eukaryota > Metazoa > Chordata > Actinopteri > Esociformes > Esocidae > Esox > Esox niger. The sequence goes on from JACXGJ010003029.1 coordinate 20,065, forward strand.
GAAGGAAAACTACTACTGCAAAATTGGCTTAGCTATTATTCTATGGTTTCATTACAGCTCTTAGGAACCTGCAGGCATGTGCGCGACGAACGTGGACCTGTCAAACGAAGGTAGGCATATATTAAATAGATGGAGTAATTGTAATGTGGTATGTAATTATTCGTGCCGCTGAATTGTGAGGATATTTTTTATTCTAAAGTGACAGCAAATGTTTGATGGTGGTGGATATGTTAAATCGTACTACACAAGTTATATTAATTACTATTTAAGGAAGCGGGTGCGTAAATCAGCTTGGAGGGACGTTTCTAAACGGCAGGCCACTTCCAGCTTATAAAAGAAGGAAAATGATCGAACTGGCTTCAGAAGGTGTGCGCCCATGCGAGATCTCCAGAATTCTTCAGGTCAGCTCATAGGAACGCAAATGTACGCCCTATTCGATTGCCTATGTGTTGCTGTTTTTGATTAAAATGTCATCAATTAGGTAATGGTGTGGTTTTAACTATATGTAGTATTTATGTTACTGGTGTTTGGATTTGGATCGTAGATTACATTATTTCATTTAAACCCATATGCGCACTTCACTCTGGCAGGTGTCAAACGGCTGTGTCAGCAAGATTCTAAGCAGGTACCACAAAACTGGCCTCCTGGACCCGAAGGCGATCGGAGGCAGTTGTCCTCGTCTCCTCACCCCAGAAGTCATCTCGAAAATTATCGAATGCAAGAGGGAAAACCCCACTATATTCGCCTGGGAAATACGGAAAAAGCTCGCAGCCGAAAGAATCTGTAAGTCGGCCAAAGTACCCAGCGTAAGTTCACAACCTTCATGCAAAATTTGTTAAACTGTCAGGCTAATAGTAACAGGCTTACTTTTATACTATACTAATCTATCAATGTTTTCCTCGTTGACAAAAGGTCTCCTCTGTAAATCGAATTCTCAGGAAGATTCATCTTGACACTGAGATGAGTGTGGAGATTTACGCGCACCACCTTAGAAGCCCAGGTGGGCTAAACATACGGAACATTTACCTGGGTGAAATACAAAAATGGGGGTTACTGTGCGCAATAAAAAAAATAAACTACTGTTTTCCATGTATTCTAGTGGAGACCCCAAAACAGGCAGTAGTGAAAGAAAGGCAGGAGATGGCGACAGCTGACGTGAACGACTCCCGAACCCTTCATCGCAACCGAACCACCTTCACGCAGGAGCAGTGCAGAGTATTAGAGCAAGGTAGGCCTATACTGTGGGAGAGTCTACCTAATGGAGAGTAATATCCTACCTGTACTCAAGGGTTTATGTGCGTTTAGGCTGTGTTTGTGAAGCTGGATAGAAGTAGTAACCTGGGAAATGCTAGAAAACTCACAACACGATATTATCATAAACATTGCAATTCCCAAATGTCTGTATGTAGTCAAATATTATTTGTTACTACAATTCGTTGGCTATTTGGTGTTCCAAAAAACACTGCTCACTATGTCTGCTGCAGATTAAGAAGATAAATTAGTGCATAAGAGAAATTGACTTACTAAAAAGGAGAACATATAACGCATTACAGACAATTAGCATATAATGTTGGTATGAAAAAATAGTAATGCAATCTGACTGTAACTGTTGATGTGACCTGACCCCGGCCCAAAACGGAGCAGAGTTCACACAGAACCATTACGCAGACATGTTCACCAGGGAAAAGCTGGCATCTGAGATCCAACTTCCAGAGGAAATTATCAAGGTAACACTGCACAAACTACTATACAACTACGGCCTATGTAATTTAAAATGACTAGAATATCGGAAATAATTACTGTTCCCCGTTGAAGGTATGGTTCTCAAACAGACGAGCAAAATGGAGGAGAGAAGCTAAGCATAACTGTGGTGTCCATAGAGCCCATAGTGAGTATCTTATTTTGTCTCTCTCTCTCTCTCCCTCTCTCTCACACACACACACACACACACACACACACGTAAACTTTTCTTTTTTCCATTTACAGTTTCAGCTCTGATGAACCAAAAGAACAAAGACGGGATTTCAGTTAAGACAATGATGAAAACAATGAGGACAATGACAACAAACAACCCAATGACTGAACCAGTATGTAAAAGCACGAAGCCCCGTCAAACACACGTCATTCCCACAGGCTTAACACCATCTTATGAAAATACCACTGCATTTCATGCTGTTCGTGTGCAATTAAGTATTATTAATGTAACACGTCACCCGTTGACTATATTTCTCGTTTGTGGGGTCACTTTGTCCATGTTCAGACTCACTGGAGGCAGTGCGACAGTTCGGGGGTTCAGTCGGACCATTCATGCTCAGAAGAAGCCCAGACTTACGGATCAGATTCCACAACAGAGAGAGGTGATAAAGCATTATATAGTTTCTTGAACGAGGTGTGGGTCAAAAATGTTCCCCCCCGGCGCACCACTCTCATTGCTGGTTTTTGCACCAGCCCAGCACAAACACACCCAGCTCCACACATCGAATGTTCAGCTAATCAGTGCGGCTGTTGCTAAATCAGCCCTGTTAACAGGGCAGAAGCAAATTCTAGTATGTATGGTTAACTCTCCTAGAATGGGCAACTGTGGATTGCAAAAAAGTACCTACAAAACATAATGTGATGAGTAAATCATACACGTCCTTACCAACAGGTGTAGAAGGGACAGAAATGTTGAGCTACAGAGCCACCACCACCCCTCTTCCATCCCCATCCTCTCAATACTCCTCATTTCCATCAATCCATCGCCAGGACGAGACGACTCCACTGGCTGAGAAATTCCCATTCCCATTGGCTCATCATTACACAGATGTAAGGACAGTCTTCCCACTGGCTCATCAGACGGAGAGGGTGGGCTATTCAGAGAACTACCAATGGAATGAGAGGACATCTTTCCCATTGGCTTGTTACCAAACAGATGAAAGTTTTTTATTGGCTCATCACAGGGAAAGGACGGGGGGTCCATTGCGTATGGGACAGAATGTCACCCCATTTCTCTTATGAATGAATGTCATCGCCAACAGTTTATACCCACATTCAGGCGCATGCAGTCATATCCACCACACACACACACACACACACACACACACACACACACACACGTGCACGCACCCACGCACGCACACACGCACGAACACACGCACAGTGCAAGTACACGGGATGTTTCCCAGTTGTTGTTTTCTATGTATGTATTTCTATGTAATTATAAAATACAGTTCTTAGTCGTTTGTGGATATGTCCCTGAAAAGTGCCATCGTCTTCTAGTGTCTATGGTCTAATGCCAAGAGAGGGCGACAGAGTCCTTTGGATACTACCTGGGAATTCTCTGCAAGACAAATTAAGTATTGTGTTTGAGGGAATTAGTCTGAGCAGGCACAGAATTACTCATCTTGATCACATAATGCAAATAAAGTTATTTGGGACTAAAGTGCTTCGTAGAGCAGTGTTTCTGTACTGTCTGACTACAGTCTAATCCATCTAAACAACGTACCCTTCAGACAAACGAGCAACAGTATGGCTCTCCTGTATCTGCCAATGCTCAGCTTCTCCACCCAGGGCTGTTGCCAGGAATACTGGGCCCTCTGAAAAGATATATGCCCAGGGCCCCTCAGAGATAACATTGATCTTATTATAATCATTGGGCCCTGCCAAACCAGGGCTTCGTGAATCATAGCCACCTTTCCCTGCAATAGCCACGGCTCTGTCTCTGCCGGACTCTAATTAATTCTGTGTGACCCAGACTGTGGTTTTCTCTGGGAGTCCACATGACCCAAACCCTAAAGACACCCATCTATTCTTGCTGACATTCAAAAATTCTACACAGGACAGATGCCTGAAACACAGACACAGAAGCCTGTAGAGTACATGTTCATGAGGGCTAAGGACCGCATTCAAAACTCACTCATTTCTTACCCGGCACACTTCATGTAAATATCATAACACTGAGGCCTATATAGTAGTAAGCAATTGGGATCATAAAAACATTGTCCAGTTAAATTCAAGCACTTTTTAGAATGTGATGCCATATTCAAGGACCTAATTTTTACATATTGCTGTTTCCTTAAAAATAAAATAAAAACATCCCCCGAACATAAAGAAAGCTGAATATTCATTCGGAGAATAATAGCATTTTCAATCCAATTTAGCATTGGGTTATTTATTATTACATTCCAGAATGTCAGAAATGTAGTGTGTGTGTGTGTGTGTGTGTGTGTGTGTGTGTGTGTGTATATATTTATACATACACACACACACAGAATACTTATTGTACTGGAATGCAAGCTGAAGCCAACATGCGGTCGCCCATTAATGTCCACAGAGTTTGACGCAGCAAGCATGACAAAAGACTAATGCAGCAAATGAAACAAAAGTACAAAACGTAACAAATTACATCATAACAGAAATAAGGAGGGACAAAACATACAATAATAAGTGCAGAATTACTAAAATAAATAAAGGAAGGAATCATAATTAATCACATTTTTTGAATGTGTACAAATTTGAACAAAGTTTCTGTACAAAAGAAAAACAATCATTACATACTGGGGTTTTTTGTTAACACTGATGTGGACAGCGTTTGACTTGGAATTAAATCAATGCAGGAGCTGTCTTTTTCCAAGGCAATCCATTAGACCAGGGTAACTTCCCATAAATGTTGGCCCCTATGGTTCGATAATTCTAGTCTCCTACCATTGGTCTCTTGATCAAGGAACCAAGTACAAAAACTGCTATGTTAGGCTAGTATAAAATGCATATCAAACAGCCCCTCATATCAGGCGAGCTGCTAGGTGTGCAGGTATTCGAAATAAAAATGAATCACACCCAACCTTATCAAGGCATTATCCTTCAACAGATGTTTAGGCTGAAATGTGGTAAGAACGGGGTTCTGGTAGAGCCTGTTAATAGAAGATTTTCTAATGGTCAACCAAATACTTGTGTCTTTATCAATGCTTGACTTGGGATGAAAAAGTGCAGGAACTGACAAATCGCACATTTGACTTTTAATGAAAATGTATGTGTTAATAAGGCTTGGCTAAAAAGGAACCGGGACGCTGTTTGCCAAAAACAAGACGTACTGGAACGCTGCTCAGGACCGTTCCGGTACAAGTCAAGCACTGGACTTAAAATGATTGCTGAATACAACCAAATCCCAAAGGTAGCCTGCTTGAATAGTAATGAAAAGCCTACTATAAACTACTCGAATAATAGGATTATGAATAATGAAATGAAATGTGGCTAGGGATATTTATTTACAAACGTTAATGAGGGCAGTTCTGAAACTAGACAGAGCATACATTGTTTTGGTGGAAATGCGACAGGCGACGAAATGTAGGCTATTCTTTTTGTAGGCTAGCAAAACAGATTGGTAGTGTCAACTTACCAACTTACTAAGGTGTTACCAGGTGGTTGAGAACACACTGGACCTCTGGACCAGTTGAAGAGGATCAGAAGCACTGCTGGCCTTCTCCTTCGATGGGCTATTGGAGGCATACGGAGATGGAGACGTTGTGAGAGATTTTCCCATTTCCGAGAACTTGGAACAGCGTATCATTGAACGACAGGATGTGTAAGATTCGTGTTCGTGGTGAGTAAACAGGATTCACGACAATAATTTATTTTCTCCGGTGCTATATTGGAGAAAAAATTTGAAGCGCGCAGGACAAAACACCAATAACGTTACCTGTAGGACTAAGTGATGCACAAAAAAACAAGGGCTGATGTCAGGGCAAAGACAGCCCTAGCGAAGCACTGACTATGAATTGTTCTAAAAAAAGACCAAGAAATAAAGGCGTTTGGCATTTGGAAATTAATCGCACCATATTTTACCCAACGCCTATAATATAAAAAAAAGCCTCAGGGCGTTTCTTCTGGCGGTCCTGGGACCACAATTTGAAACGACCTGCTTTATTGCATGGCTATAAAGCCACTATCCTCCCGGAGAACTTCTACATTTTACAAGTAACACCAGTGATTTAGCGAATACATATCCTAGCGAGCAGCTGGTTAATACAGTCAGGTGTGTTAAATTAGGGTTGGATGAAATGGTAGCAATACAGGAGTCTATCCCCTCGGCTGGACTGCAACCCCTAAACTGAACCACAATGAAATTAAATGGTGCAGGGAATGCTTTCTACACTGCTTTCATTTATAAATCTATGTACGTTTCTTTGATTAATATCTCTCTGAAATCCCATTAGGGTTGATGAGGCAAGGAGAGATGATTGAAGAATCAAAGAAAAACGCCAGTATCTCGGGAATGAGCCAGGTTCCCTGGATAAGATTGCCTTCTTTGTGGTCTTTGGAGGGGATTAGGCATACTTCAGCACGGTGACTGAGCAAGATCAACACACAAAAACATGACAGGAAGCTATATCAAGGAGTTTGATTATACCTCAATAGTGCAGCCTAATATTTTGAGGTCACTGCAACTAGCTTTCAATGACATTAATCATCATTGTTGATTGTTTGATTAAGGTTATTGTCTTTACAATGTTGCTCTTTCCTTTTGGAATAGTTCAACATGAGGTTCACAAATTCCTTTTTCGAACACTTTCCCACCAAGATTTTTCCAGTGGGTTTTGAAAATATTTCCAAAAGAATAATATTACACATCAACTTGAACATTAACTGATGATTGCTGAACTAGCAGGCACTGGTTTTTCATGACAGCAAAAGTACAGAGGGAGCATGAGTTATTTTACATTCTGTTATGGAGGTGACGAAGCAGAAAGCTTCAGGGTTGATTCATGACAGGCCACGTGGATGAGGCTGACAGGTCAGCCATTTTGTCCTCAGCATGAGGAGTCATGTAGCAAATGAGAACTCCACATGACGGAGGAAGCACGCCATGGCTTCTAGCGTTGCCGCCGAAAGCTGTAAGCGAAAAACCTCTAGTGCTGGCCAAACGTTGCCAAAATGTTTCTGCTCAGGAACAGGACGATGATGGACAGCAGCCAAAGAACTGAGGTATGCTTGCTATGGCCAAACAGAAAACTCAAAACTGACTAAAGCTTCTGTATCTTGAACTGGGTTGAAACACTTGAGGAAGAAGCTTTGCAGAGAACTGAAGTGAAGCCACTAATGCTGACACATTTGCTAAGAATGCGCCGATAAGATGTTTGTACAAACAGGCCTGCTCAGTCTATTTGTCTGTGTACGTAAGCTGACTGGATCTGAACCTGCTGGGATTTCTGCTACTTCTAGCAGGTGTTTGCTGTTACTCCCACCACCACTCCAGTCTCTACCTGTAGGATAATGTTTCCTGCTGAGGGACTGGTATAGCTTACCTCGCTCACTAACCTATGTCATTTATATATATTACTCTTTGCCTCGGCAGTGAGGACAGCCAAGACTTACTTATTAATTTTCCTCATTAATAGTTCAACCTAAGCATGGTTTCTTTTACAGTTTTACAGTTTCTTTTATCAACTGTAGCTTATTGCTGCAAGATTATTTTTGGAAATGACTATTCCAGGAGGCGGAGTTTGTTTTTAACATGATAAAGAAGATACGCTCACAAACATTATGAAAAGAGTGAGACAAGTTTTAATTTACATTGTACATTTTATATTAAAACGTGAATATAAAAAGGCAGGATATAAAAATTAAGACCTACATTGACACTTTAAAAATAGCAGCTTATAGAGTTAACAGTATACAAGTTTACAAACAGAGTGATCATATATAAGTAAAAAACATAGTAAATAAGACATTGGAAGTGAAAAAAATAGTATTTTACAGAGAGTATCTTACATCCTATTTACATAACAGTAAAATACACATACAGCTCGCTGCGCAGATTCTATAGTACACTATTGTCCTGTCAACTTAAAAAAAATACATTAAACAAGCCATACTGGCATAAGTAAAACTAACACATTGAATATTTTAGGGAAGTAGACATTTGGAGAAATTATCATTCTTGTTACGGCCAGCAAAAATATAAATATTTTTTCTTTGATATAGCCATCAAGAGATTTGAGCTACACTGAATGTGATCATTAGTTGTCATATAAACAAAACTCCATTCTAGCATTAGAAAAATGTCACGAGTAGTTCCGAACAATGACAGAAAGCTATTATTACATTCTTCTTTATTATTACACTTACTGCCTTTCATTTTTGTTAAAAGAAAAATGATTGACAAAGTGATATGTTTTGGAACATGCAAGAAATAAAAAGCCACAGTTTTCACTACTATGTCATTCGTACTGCCATGTAGTATACCTCAAAGAATAATGATTGACACACTTGGTATGCTTAGAACATTAAAAACCACCATAGCCTTTACTCCTCCATAAACAAGACGTGTCCCTTTGTTAACATCACCCGCTGGCGCCTTCTTACAAGGGCCAGATGTAAAAAAATAAATGAACAGCACACTACGCGCTAATCTGTTTAAATATGAAACACATCCAGAGCAGAGAGGACGCCACGCCCATTTATGTCTTACTAAGTGAGCCAAGATATGTCCTAGATCTATAAGACCCGTATTATAACACAGAGTGCCAGAAACACACTCAATAAATCCACAGTTATGTACAATAGAAACGCACGTCAAGAATGATCAAAATGTCCACTGTGACCAGTTAGGCCATACACAGCCCGCCAGGGGCAATTCTAGAGCTCCCTTCAGAACTGACATGTTACCCACATATTACCTGTTTGCAGTAACAGCAGGGAACAGTTACTAATGATAAGAAGCCTAATGTTCTATCCAAAAACAAACTCCCAGATCCTAGCCTATAAAGTCAAGACACATATATATATATCTGAAATAGCTGGATTGATACAGTCTAAGCATTGCTGCCTAGTCTACTTTTAGGCTAAGTGAATATTTTATCTTATTGCTAAACAAGTCCTCTAAATGTAAAACAAGTGCCTAAGAATGGGTGCTATGGACAAGGGATTTTTTTCTACAGCGGTCCTAACAATCACAATTACACCTCCTAATGTTTAGCCTCAGCTAAGTGCCCTCAGCTATGTGCCCTCAGCTATGGGCCCTCACCTGTGGGCCCTCACCTGTGGGCCCTCATCTATGGGCCCTCAACTATGGGCCCTCAGCTATGGGCCCTCAGCTATGGGCCCTCAACGTGACCGCATAGCCATGAATCGTACCAAGTCCTTTTCTAGGTTCCCCCTCGCGGGCGGTGGTTTTTGGTTTGTAACATATTCAAGTATTTTCCAGGAGACAATACTGAGTCTTCAAACACCATTCCTATTGTCTTGTGGGCGCAGTGAGAGAACAAATCAACTCACCCCTATTTATGACATAAGAGTATTTATATATTTCACTCAAAAAGTAAAATGTCCATGTGCCAGAAGCTGTTGTTAAGAAATAATAGTTGTTAATAAAATTAAAGCTAACAACTTGTTCCTGCAATAGTACAATTGCATACTATAAGAATCCTTCACATCCTCGTCAGCCACTCAGGACATTTCCTTGTATTTCCATTCCTTGGTTGTTTTCCCCTCTGAAAACTGAGGAGACATCCAGCAACAAAGCTCCTACTTCCGGTGAAGTCTGTATACTGATTCTTACATCTCCTAAAGGTCTTGTTAGTCAGACATCTTCTGGCAGAGAAATAATTCTTCAACCTCCTGGCTTGTGGTTCAGTCCTAAATATTCCATCCCTCTTCTTACAATGATTTACTACAGTCCTGAATGCTCCATCCCTAATCTTTCAGGCTAGTGGTACATTCCTGAATGGAGCGGTTTGGTCCATGCCGCTTCTAATAGCTTTTCTCCAACATGGAGTAGTGTCTGAAAACCTTGTGGATCCACCCCGAGTAGAAAGCCACATTAACAAAAATGGCGGGTCGCCGGGCAAGGGCACAGCCTCGCCCATGAATGCTTACGCCCACAATGACTTTGCTCTCTCGTTCCTGACACACCAATGGGCCACCATAGTCCCTCTGTAAAGGACAAACCACAAGCTCGTTAGCACTGGGCTTTATGCCTCCAATCAAAAGCATGACGGCAGATTTAAACAGACATCCAAACTACAGGAAACTTTCATAATATGAATGCACCTACGGTCTTCAGTCTCGGTAAGAGTGAATTGCTGAAAGTGCAAAGCGCCGATGCAATGTGAAATCAATGCACCATTTAGAGGACATGTAATTATGTAATTGTGTTAGTTGAAACTCACCTCACATACTCCCTGGTCTTTCCTGCCCCCGGCACAAACTTTGCTCTCAGTGATGGGCAGGTTTTTGTCGTGAAGCTCTGAACACCGGTCGTTACCGACCATGGGAAGACTCACTGCTTTCAATGCTCCCTCATATCCTGTACCTGTACAGGAAGTAGCAAGAAAGAAACCCCAGAGCAGGCTACTGTTTTAACACATGTTTACTAACATAAGCATGATAACTCTTCTAGATGTTTCAGTTGTGAGACACTACTTCAAAATTCTTCCCACAATAACCTGAGGTCTCTTTTGCAACCAAGTAATGGATCTCTTTCCCACCTCTTTAACACACAACGGAATAAAACAGTGATGAGTTAACAAAAGTGTGTTTCTAAAGATGAACCGGGAGCAACGTACAAGTTACACAGGAGCTCAGATGGGGAGAATAATGAGGGGCAATACCTTTGGTCTCCCCCCAGCCGTACATTAGACAGTTTGTTCCCTCTGTGACCCCACAGCCTGCCACTGGGAGCTGGATGGTGAAGGCATGCTCTGACAGAGGGGCGGGTCTAAACGTGGCCCCGTAAAACGATGACACACACACACACACACACACACAGAGATACACAAACACACACATGAATGGATGCACAGGGATGAATTCATGATCAACAGAGCAAAATTGAATCACCATTTTAAAATAATGACAAGGTTTTACCTGTGACATTTGATGTGAAGATGTTTTAGAACACCTTCATAGGTGATTATTTTTATAGATTTGCTTTTTTTACGGTGTGTAATATGACACTTAACTGAGACTGTTCTGGAATGACAGAGACACGGATAGGAGGGAGACAGGTTGAAGGGTTGGATGGGGAATTGAACCCCGGTCTCCAGTAGGGAGAAGGGTTATATATTGTATGTCTAAGCTGCAACCACAGGCCCTGCACATGGGCAACATATTCCACATGAAAAAGCAGGGTTTTCAAACAATAGAGATATAGTTTGTGCTGATTTATACAGAAATTATTTTCAACATCTTCTCACCTGGGTTTTGACTTATAGCAAATGAATGAGCAGTCTATGCTACCCTGTATGATTTCTATCTGTTTTCTAAGACGTGGACTTTCTAACACAGCGGAATCACACGACGGAATCACTTGATGGAATTATACAATGGAATTATACAACAGAATCACCCGACTGAATCCCACGATGGAATCACACACCGGAATTATACAATGGAATCACATGATGGAATCACAGCGTCGTTACAACTAGTCTATTCCAGTGATTCCTGAGTAACATTGTGAGAGTAATATTATACCACTTTAGCAAGAAGTGGTTACATGGTTACATGTCATCTTATGTTTTTACATGGCGTGTTTTCACATCGATGTCACGTGGAAAACATGAAACAACAAATGGATGCAAAGAGGGACAGATGATGGATCGCGCTGCCATGACGTTCTCACTTGGTCAGTTTGAGCAGGGCCAGGTTGGATCCCTCGGGTCCACAGACCACGTGGGCGATGCGGAGCCTGGGGTGGGCGGAGGATGAGTTGAGGTGAAGGAGGCCCACTTGTACACTGTACTCTCTCAGGTCCGGAACACTGAGGACCACAACGACCAGTCAGACACATTCCACATGTGGTGTGGCCACAGACCGACCACAGTCAGTTTAACCTCAACACCATCACTATCAGAAACATTGTATGAAAGATAACAATTTGGGTCAACACTCCAAAATCAATCTTCAAATATTTAATAATACAATACATTTCAATACATCTCTGTAGTATCCTATTCTGTGTACAACACTCAACATAACACTTATCATTGCCCATGGTTTTACCTCAGCTACAGCCATCACTAAACTAACACTTGATTCACTAAAATTGTCTTCTAAACTAGCTGTGATCAATCAGCCAAACGCAGTACAGTGAGCAACTGGGCTTTAGCTGGTGTCAGTGATCACAGAGTTGATGGAAACAGTGTTCTGCAATGTAAGCATGGGAAGAACACCTCAGATCATCACCAGAATGACAAACAGCAATGATAAGAATGCATTAGAGGTTTAACCCAGACTAGATGGGGAGGAAACGGACAAGTTCTTATCTGATTGTAAGTCTCATCTTAATGTCGAATTTCTGCACTTAAGCCGTTTTATTATCTGTACATGAGCCCTGGCTTGACTTCTTGCCAAAATGTCTCTAAAATGCCTATGAAACTATTATGAGTTTACTGATAAAATCTACTAAACGACTCTCTTATTATAGTTTTCATCAGGTTCAGGGGTTTTCATTTTATTATTCACCACAGACTCCAAATACTCAGTCGGTTCTCTGTTACATCTTAAAATGAATGCTCAAAGATTTCCTGACTATCTGGGGGACGTAGACATAGACTGCCTGACTGATCAGAAAATTATTTTGAAATGAAAAAAACGACTACAAAACTTGAAACAGATATCTTTTAAAAGCAAACCTAAATCTAATGCCCATACATACATTTACAACACAGAACACAGGGCAAGGAGCTTTTCATTCAAACTGCTCTTGCAGATCTGGACATTTATCACAGTGACGCTGAACGGGCCAGACGTTGAACAGATCTGTAGAGCCTGCAGCTTCTCATCTCTGCTGGGGCAGATGGTCGGTCACTAGCACTATCATAAACAGGATATAGACAAGCTGTCTTCACTTGGGGAAAAGGAAGGAAGGACAGAGAGGAAGGGGGAGAAACAAGCAGGTACTGTAAATGAAAGGGACTGATGGACAGACAGACAGCCAGGGAAGAAGGCAGGGACATGAAAAATAGAGAGACAGACACAGAGAGAGTGAGAGGGACAGATGGAGAACTAGACAGAGATTATGACAGATGAAACAGAGGCAGACATACAAACATAGAGACATAGACAGGCTGACACAGAGGGAGATACAGTCAGACACAGAGGGCTAGAGAGACAGACAGACACAGAGGGTTAGCGAGACAGACAGGTGTAGGAAGTTAAGGAGGAAAGGAAATAAAACCGAGAAGCTTAGAGAATTTGTTATACCAACTCCCCAGGTCTTTGTTTTCAATTGTTTGCATTTAACACTTTCTCTCTGCACCTCCCTTCTCCTGTACCTCCTACGGTCTTTGCTTTGAAGTAGGGGGAAAAACAAAGTGAGAAGAAGATGAATGGAGTGATTACCAGGAGGAGAAGCACTGCTGATCTGTCAGCACCCATTCCTCTCGGATCAGCGAACCACCACACCAGTGAGTGTTTCTGGGTAATAAACACAGTAATATGATTAGCTGCCGAACATTGCGGTCTAAGTCAATGTCGAGACCTTCTTTCATAACAACTATTCTGTTTAATGTGCTGCTTTTGACCAGGACCAATATAACTCTTAAAAACCAATTCTGCACCACACAGGAAGGAGGGGGAGTAGTAGATTTTGGAGTGGATTGATTGTTATCCTGATTGGATAACTGTATGGTGCATGGCGCCAATAGATTGACATGCTAAATGATGAGGTGGAAAAATTTTCCTGAGGAGAGAGAAGCAAATCAAAAAGCAATATGTGGAAGACTTGGACATGACAATATTCATGTCAAAGACCGTGCAACTTGGGCAGTTGAACTGAGGAATCAAAATGATTGGCTACAGGTGCACAGATATGCATTGTATCTGCAGTTAATTATTTTGTCTCTGTGGTTGATATATATATATTTTTAAGTGACTCCACATTTAAACTGCCTATGTTCCGTGAGCCTTCACGTTCAATCAATATTTTTCAATCCACATTGCTCTTTTGACAGAAGGATGCAAGGATATTTCATACAACAGATAAAAGGTATGCTTTCTAAAGTTCAGGGCAGTGGTGTTCTAGCATAAACGTATAGCTGCCCAAACAAATGCACTTTTGGAATTTGTTCTTCAGTGCAATGACAAAATAACAGAAAGGGCTTTATGTAAAACGATACAGCGGGAGTACATGCTTAACTTGCAACCAACAAGGGGCTCTGTGTGATGAGAGACTTTGCCAGAAACCTCAAGACTTGAGTTAACTCCAAGCTAATACCTGGTCTTTAGCTCTTCTGGCCATATGAGATCCCATACCTAATGTCTGGACTTTGGCTAAATCAACACCTCCCTTCATGTGTGACCTGGGTTCAAATCCAAGTCCGTCACAAATTACATATTGGAGTAGTTGACCTTACCCTTTCTGGATACTGACAACCCAGCTCCCATCCTTAGCCTTGTGGACCTGGGCACCTCCAACAAGCCGAGTGGTCTTGTGTACAAAGCACGACGGCTTGGACAGAAGAGGAGAGATGCCTTGGGGAAAGAAAGGAGACAAGTCATCTGGGTTAGACTCTGGGGAAATGGTTGAACTTGTGATTAATATAGAGGAGTATCATTTAGGTTGAACCCCAACAAATGGCTGGAAGGATGATCCGTTATGTTGCCAACCATTAACTCAGGTAATAAATAGAGCTGTATGAGACAGACGTATGAGACAGACGTATGAGACAGAGTGAGGAAACAGAGGGAGAGAGATAAGTTAAGCATAAGCAGAGAGAGAGAATGTGAGATGGTAATATAAAGGAGGAGAGATATCAGATGGTTGTTATGCACGTAAATGCTACATAATTGAAACTCACTTCTTGGATGGTCAGAGATGTTTGGAGACTTGTCACCTGAAATTAAACAAAACCATTCAACACAGAGACCTTCGAAAGACAATGCATTACCGCACTATCTGAACCCACATAACACTAGCATCAGAGCATGCAACCATGCAACCACGCAACCACGCAACCACGCAACCACGCAACCACACAATGTCCTTTTTAAAAACAATCTACCCTTTGATCCTAGCTCAACTAATCTCTGCATCCATGGGCATTATTGTTGTTCGGGCCACCATATTGCAAATATGTCAATTTCCTTCATCCAAGCCCCCTAACACTTCACAGATCAACATGTTTTAAATTAGGGAGATACAACCGCGAGGCCTTAGAAAGAGCTCCCCATCAATGTGAACCAATTATACTCATCCAAAGCCAATATAAGGGACAACAAAAACAAATCACTGAACTTTGAATCATGGTTACGCAAAAAATAAAAGCGGTCTGGATGAGATTCGGCATCTGTTTGGTGTTAGAGAGTGTCACGTTCTGAGCCAGTTAGCTAAGCGAAAAAACCACACTAATCCATAACATAACTATAAGAAGTGATGTGAGTCAATGAGGCAATGCCACGAATGTCAGTAAACACTGATGTTGGACATGTCCCTAGATTACATTCATCGTTGTATTACAAATGTGCAAGAATGATGTCAACAGAAATGTCACAATCAAAGTTCAGGGTATATAATGGAATGATTGGAATTCATTTGCAGATCCATATACCAGGTGATAGTTCCAGATAATAATTGATCGATACACATAAGAGCTTAAAGATCCAGCTTAGGGTTGATTGATCCAGATAAATGATGGTAGACTGATATTAGTGGCAGATCCAGGTTAGTGTCGACAGATAACTATGTGACTCATGGATGTGAGCGTATTGCTATGTTGTGGACTGTCACATCATTAAATGATATGAACTGGCGTACAAAATGTTTTTATAGGCGCTGACTATCAGACAATGAAATGTAGCAGAAGAAAATAAGTCCAAGTGATTTAACGTAGTTTCAAGCATTCATGTTACAACTCTGAGGAAGACATGTTGATTCCCGAAACACTGATGTTTTACTTTATAAATCACTCAGAGCAGAAACACAGACTGTGACTTCGCATGTTGACTGTCACATTAAAATGACTGAACGGTACTAAAAGGCAAGACATTTCATAAATTGCAGAGGAACGAGAAACAAAGTGAATGGCACAATTTGAGTCTTATGTGAATCAAATTAACGTTGATGGAGAACTCTGTTACTCATTGAACTGCAGTGTAATTCCATAATTATGATTAAACGATGTCATGAGGACAATAAACTGGTTTAAAAAAATACTAAAGCAGTGTAAATGAAGACAATCTGAGCTAAAGCCTAGGCACCAGCTCGGAAAAGCTAAACCAGCTAAACCAGTTGTTAATGTACTAGACTAAGGTCAGAGAAGACAGTGCTCACAGCGTTTCAGCTTGCAATAGTCCCATGGAATGGAGGGGTCCGTAGTGTGACACCAGGGGCCATGCTTGTCTTTGTCCGGATTCCTGCACAGGTTTTTCTCCAGGCCCACACTTGACTCTGCACTGGAAAACACACACAGACACAGTCATTTGGATGGATCTGGTACTTCTCGTGGCATGAAAAATAATGTTCACTGTTCGCAATGTCAAAATTATTTTCACAAGCTACCAGAAATAACCGTACTTTCCTCTTCATCGCTTGTCATTTCCCAATAAAAACCTTAATGTGAGAACCAATAGCCACACACCAAAATGATTAAGAGAAATGCACGAGGAACAAAATTCAGGGAAGTACCACAATACGTAAACATTTTTCTGTACATGGACGCACACATATGGAAAAGTCAGACGTCATAACTGTGTTCGGGTTGGAAACTTTGTCTCAGCATCGACTATATGGGCTCTGGGTTCTAGCTATGCAGAGGCCTTACAAGGAAGTGCAGCAGAGTTTTGTGAAGAGTGCTCTGGGGGATATGAAAGTATGCACTCTGAACATTCACAACAGTTTAGACCAGGCAGAAGCTACAGAATCAACTGAAAGATACACTCAAAATAAACGTGAACTCAAGATCTGGTGGTGTACTTCACAAATAGACCAAACCAGTTATACAGCCATTCCTAAGGTCTTTTGGATACAGCCTATTCATTCATCTGATACAGTCTCAGATTTTTTTAATAATTGAAACTTTTGAATGTCTTTGGATGTGATCCAATTTCATATTTTGTACTACCAACAAGAGATTCTGTTCTACCAGCAGCGGTGACTGGTAAAAAAAGCAAACGTGATGAGAGGGGGCAACCGATTTGTCAGCAAGAGTGAAGATAATTTCACTTGTTAAATAAGCCGTAACTTTTCTAATGTTTTTCCTTCCCGAACCCTTGACCTTCTGTGAGGGGCAGACTCTCTGGCTGCGGGCCACATGAGGGAAACTGACTTGCTTTGATCTGTTGGGCCGAGAAAGCACTTCCTGGGGTCAGGGGTCAGCTCTGGAACATGTCCATCTGTTGCTGCCATTTTGGCTTTTAAAATTCCTGTAAATTAACTAATGCTAATAGCCATGCCCAACATTAGCTATGATATTTTAGCATGGGGCACATGGCAATAGAAAAAGGGGAGGATTGGCGCACCCCCCCAAAATGGCTTGCTCCTGATGCTCTGGTACCACCGAAGGGCTTCCTCTGTGTCAGCTAGACAAATAATGGAGGGCTAATAGCGGGTCCAGGACTGTCCCGGGTGGGGCCCCCTGATTTCCTCTCAATGTTTGTTTTCACGGCTTAGCTCTGTTCATTTACAAGGGGATTTTCACTAAGCAATGGGAAATACCTCGTCAATAAACACTTAATTAAAGTAACCATAAAAATGTCAAAGAAACTTTCCCACAACTTGCTTGAACCCAAAGTTGCGTTTTTTCTCATGTGAATATAGATTGGGGGGCAAGTTCTAGATGTGTGGATGGTAAATGGGTGATCTAGTTGGTTTACTGTACCTGTTGGTGTGATTTGCCCACAGTCCACAGAGAATTCCCGATCTGGTCTTGGATAAATTACCTGTGTAATTCTCTCCATTGTCCTCATAGCAGTCTTGGAAACACACAGATGACAGAAGGGGAAATACAACATCATTGAGATGACCATCTTCAGTGCTTCTTGTTTTCTCTCACTGACACACAGGTGCCCACACACACATGTGCAAACACACGCACAAACACACAGCAATACTCCGGTCCCATTAGTAACAAAGGGAGGCGCACGGCCAGATTACAGAACTCCAAACCTGTGGATATCACTTCAAAGCGGATACTATCACAACAGGTTTATATGCCGGATCAATTTAGATGGATCAATTGAGATCATTGGCAGCTCTATCACAGGCGGTTCCTAATGCAATAAAAAGCCACAGAGATTTCTCCCTATTCGGCTCTTGCTAAGCAGAAACATAGTCTGGTCCCGGTTGTGACCCACACACAATTCTTCCCGGAGAAATGGGTGGTCCTTCGAAATGCAAAGCACAGAAACAGAATTCCAGAAGTTGCTAGATGATATTTTTTGGATTAGTTTAGTCATTTAATCCACAGAGGGATGTGTGTGGGGGGGTACTCCAGACATCCAATTCAGTTAAAGATCACAGTGCATCAACAACAACCTGTGTAGTCAATGGAGTTTTACATGTTACACTGCATCTACAGACCTGGACACGGCACATGATACCCAGTCGTACATTGCTTTTGCCTGCACACGTCGACCATTTTAACACTGTTTACTGATTAGGCATAATTTCCCAAGAATCAATTCCTGTTGTGAATGTGAACGAATTCTTGCAAATTAAGGCACACCTGGGTTTGATTCGGCTGGCTTCATGGGGTTTTTCCACAGTCGTATATTTGAGGGAAAACGTACCAACAGGAAGAACTTAACGGTCTCACCTTCTGCGTCAGTGCTCCCCGTCTCACACCGTGGTATGTTGGTGCAAAAGGCTCGTCTCTGGTTAGGATCTGTAGTGAAGCACCATGGGATCTCTGCCCCATCCGGGTTGCGACAGTAGTTCTCGGTCAGGTCTCTGTGACGGAGGCGAGACGTTACACAGACGCTTGCCAAAGTGGCCGTGACGGTGTGACCACACTGTCGCACCGTGTGTGTCACACAGCACTCCAAACCCACGGGCCAACTATGACTGGTGTCGGACGACGTCATCACTCACTTGCACTTGTAGTTCTGCGGACTGTAGGAGTGGTTGTGGGGGAGCTGGGAGTCCCAGCGCTGACATGTAACGCCCGACGGGGTGACACTCATGGTGCCGCGGTAGCTCTGTCCCTGGCCCCGGAAACAGGACCGCGTGGCCTCCACACTGGTGTCATTACCTGGGTCTGAGGCGGAAAGAGGGAAGGAGAAGATAGAAGACAAGAGAGAAAGGGGAGAGGCGGGTGAGTACATGGAGGAGAAAAAGAGACAGACAAAAAGCAGCATGAGAAGAAGGATTTATGATGAGAGAGGAGTGATAGATGGGATGAGGACATAAAAATGTCAAAAGGGGGAGAGATGAAGCAGAGGGAGCAGGAAGGAGAAAGAGGGAAAATGGGTCATGTTTAGCCCAGAGACAAATGATCCTAAACAGTAGCTTCTCCCCCGGTGAGATAGTACTGTATGGTCCATCATTTGTCTGTTTATCCAAAACACTGGTGCCCCACATGGAGACTCACCAAAACTAACACAACAACAGAGACAAACGACACCAGAGGGAAAGGCTGTAGCCAACTCTCTCAGTCATACCATTCAATGAAGAGGGGAAACACACTCAACAGCCAAGCTGCGTTAAACAGTATTGAAACCTCGTACACTATAACAGAACTATGTGTAAAAAGCAGATATTTAAAACATTTCCCCTGGGGATCTAATTATCTGACATCCGACTGATCTTAAGGGCTTATGAGATTTATTTTGTGCATTCGTTCTTTAAAAATGATAAAAAAGGGAGTACTAAAATATATGCCAATCAGATCTATCCTCCTTGTTCAGCTAGGGTTGAGCATAACTGAAGCCCTTTAGCTGGGTGAGCTTGGCCTCTGCACCTGTGTGACTGTATGGCTCAGATAGAATAGAAAAGGCCTGATGGACATGGCACTGAGAGCCAGGCCAAACAACCCTGCTTAACAGGATTTCCCAGCCACCCAGCCTCAATAAAACTCTGATGGAATTCAGCCTTTTATTTTGTTGTTACAGTACACAGGGAAAGATTTGTCAGATTGCAATGTAATCCCTCAGGATCTCTGTTCCTATATAGGTTTGATAAATGAGACGCGGAGAAAAAAAGGTTTTGTAGAGGATTGTTTTTTGCTTGACATGATGCATGCCGGTATCTAGCGTCAGGTCTCCTTAGTAATCTGCAGGTTAGGCAGTGAAGAATACATCTGGACAAATTATTTTCCACTCCCTAGTTGTAAATTATGGAACTCTGTTCAGGCGGGGCCACGGACTCAAGGTCAGCGCTGAACATCCCTTAGGATGAAAAATACCAAGCTGTCGAAAAGTGGCTTTTATCCTTTTCCTAGTAAACTCTCCCTTTTTTAGGCACATACAGAAGATGCTTTACCTATGCATACATACTCACATGCACATACACGTGCACACGTGTATGCACGTTTACACTCGTTTACACCGTATGAGCTAAAGTACACGCACACACACGCACACAAACACAAACACACACTCAATTTTTCCATAACCTCCCATCTTCTCGTGTGTTCAGAAGTGGTGCCAGGGTTTTAGTGGGCTGTGCTTCTACAGCACCTCTCACAGACTGTTGTGGCTTCAAAATTCACAGGCTTACATCTATGGCGCCGGTGTGTTCTGCCGAAAGCAAGGATGAACACGACCTCCAAAAGCCTCCCGAATTCTCTATTTTAAGCATCCGTGTCTGTAGCCATTAAGCCGTTTTTGCTAAATGCCGTTTTTGCTAAATGCCACATTGAAAATGTGTTTTAGGATCATCATTAGTGCCATTTCAATTTCACTCAGTCTCCCACTGATAATCAGTGCAATAATGGAAGTTAGGGTGTGCACCCTAATGGACTGCATCCAAATGCCTTGCTATCTTTGAGTGGTATAAACGTTCAAAGCGCCCCTCTGTGGGTAAAAAGCTTTTAGCAGTGGACCACATTCAACATGTAGTGGACTTTAGATATTCACACGCAATTTGTTTTACCAGGGTAGGTCAGGTAATGTCATCACGTGTGTATGCAGACATCACAACATTGGACATTTGAATCTGGTCTCTATCAGGGGATTTTTGGTTGCGATGGAGCAATACGGTCCTCTAATTTTACCGGTCACGTCTGCTTCAACATCCATGTGTTTTTAGAAAAAGGTCAGACTGTGACAGGTGCTTCTCGGGGTCTGAGTAAGAAAAGCCATATGGGAGGCATGGACTCTACAAGACCTCTGAAGGTGTGCTGTGGTATCTGGCACCAAGACGCTGCAGGTCCGCCAAGTCCTGCAAGTCGAGAGACGGCGCCTCCATGGATTAGACTTGTTGGTCCAGCATAACCCACAGATGCTGGGGGAATCTGGAGCCATTCCTGAACAATGTGTGCAATGAAGGGGTGTAACTGGTCTGCAACGATGTTTAGGTAGGTGGCCCATGTCAAACTGACGTCCACATGGATGCCTGGACCCAGGCTTTCCCAGCAGAACATTACCCAGAGCATCACACTCCCTTCAACGGATTATTGTCTTCCCACAGTGCATCCTGGTGCCATCTCTTCCACAGGTAAACGGCGCACACATACACACGCGTGCGCCGTTTAAATGGGACTCATCGGACCAGGAGAACATCTTCCACAGCTCCGAGGTCCAGCTCCGACGCTCACGTGCCCATTTCAGGCGCTTTTGACAGTGGACAGGGTCCTCATGGGCACCCAGTGCCATGCACTGTTTACCTTCTGTCAGTTCAGAACAAGGGATAGCCGTCATGCCCTCCATGCATCGATGAGCCTTGGGCATCCAACACCCTGGCCACGGTTTGTGGTTTGTCCCTCCTCGGACCAGGTATCAGACGTTCTGACCCAGCAGTCTGGCCAGAACAATTTGGCCCTTGTTCAAAGACAAACAGGTCCATTCACTACGGTCTATTTCTCCTGCATGCAACACATTGACTACGAGAACTGACTGTCCGCTTGCCATCTAATCTACCCAGACCATGACCTGTGCCCTTGTTAGGAAATGATCAACCCAGGTCATATATTTTCATATTCACGGGTCAAAATATTTTGGCTCATCAATGTCCTCATCCTCATCTTCATCCGCTTATCCGGTATCGGGTCACGGGGGCAGCAGCTCCAGCTGGGGAGACGTCCTGGGGGCGTCCATACCAGATGCCCGAACCACCTCATCTGGCTGCTTTCATTGCAAAGGAACAGCGGCCCTACTCCAAGTTCCTCATGGATGACTGAGCTTCTCACCCTATCTCTAAGAGAGACGCCACCCTTCTGAGCAAACCCATTTCAACTGCTTGTACCCACGATCCAGTTCTTTTGGCCATGACACAGCCTTCATGACCATAGGTGAGGGTAGGAACAAAAATTCACTGTGTCTGTGTCACTAGAAACTGTGTCTGTCTCACTGTTTGGGTGCTTGTATCCCAACCCTATAAAGACCCAGATGTACTGACTTATCCAAACTTGTTCAATACAATTCGGGTGCTTTCTTCTTCAACTTGACCCCATAGGACACAACAGCAATGGTTCTCTGTTCAACTACAATCACAAACACTGTACACTGTTTGGAAATGAGAGAAAGCACAGTAGGACAGAGCCAACACTCACCACACACACTGATGTTACAGTACTCCCAGGGAGTTAGAGGGTCCATGGTGAAACACCAGGGACGCAACCGGTTGTCAGGGTTACGACAAAAGTTGTCATTCAGCCCTTTGTCAGGATACCTGTCAGGAGAGAGGAGAGATTGAGCAAGGGGAAGTGGGAGAAAGACCAGGACAAAAGAGAGAGAATGAGAGGGAATGAGACGTAAAAAGACAGAGAGAATGAGAGGGGGACAGATAAAGACAGGATAAGAGTGAGAGTGAGAGAGAGGTTGAGAGGGGGACAGATAAAGACAGGATAAGAGTGAGAGTGAGAGAGAGGTTGAGAGTGGGCGACAGATAAAGACAGGATAAGAGAGAGAGTGAGAGAGAGGTTGAGAGTGGGCGACAGATAAAGACAGGATAAGAGAGAGAGTGAGAGAGAGGTTGAGAGTGGGCGACAGATAAAGACAGGATAAGAGAGAGAGTGAGAGAGAGGTTGAGAGTGGGCGACAGAGTGAGTAAGAGAACGTGTGTGGGGAAAAGAGATGGAGGAGACATGAGAGGAGATACAAATTTGGGACTAAAATGTCTCTTCCTCTCCTGTGCATCAGGATCCAGGATGTGTTTGTGCAGCTGTGTAGGGTGTGTGTGTGTGTGTGTGTGTGTGTGTGTGTGATGTGATGAGGATATGCTTGGTCTCAGTGTGAACGTCTATAGGGTGGAGTCAGACATATTTTTCTAACTTCGCCAAGAGATTGTAGCACAGCCTTTCATACACAAAGAACTGTATTTTACAAGGCTGACAAACTGACAACAGTACGCTAAGCCACACACGGCAAGCAATTCATTTCAAATGTATACAAATCCATACTTCACTTTCAAGTAAGAAACATTACTGCCGTAACTGCTTAGAGGCTGTGTATTTACTCACTTCTTGGGTTGGTAGGGGTGTCTGTGGGGCTTGGACGAGTCCCATCTCTGGCACTCCTTTCCGGTCTCGGTGTGATCCATTGGACCTTTGTAGTCCTCTCCATTACAGCTCATGCATTCCACTATAAATGCGGACACAACGTTAGCCACGACCACAATGGTATCCAACAGATCTTGGATACTATTTAAGACAGAGAAACAGGTTAAAAGACTTACAAGCATCCTCTGACATCTCTAAACAAATGACATCTCTAATCAAACTTGAATTATGAACATTTTGACATTTTTAATAATATTAGCGTGATACACCCGCAGTTACCTAACTAATCTGCCAATTTGGTCCCTCAGTGAGGATGTCACTATACTGGGATTCTCACATTCCACAAAAACATAACTCTCGTTGTGCTACAGAAGCAGAAGTTGGGACGCCTGGTTTGTCATTGGGACAGAAGAGCGCTGTCATCAGGATGAAGTAGTACACTGTGAGCAAACAGAGTTCAGTCGAAGCGCCTTCCCAAAATGTAGCCACTGTTGCCCACATTTCCACTCCTTGTACTGCTCCTCTGACTGCTAATGGTCAGGGTAAATGGTCAGCTTTACGCAGAACAGGAAAGTTACCAAGTGCCAACGCATGAGTATCATTGGACCTAGGTTGGACAACGCCAAGGGCCTGTTGAGTGGAATGAAGACTAACCCAAATACTGCAGCCATTGAAAGGGTTGGTTATTCCATGACTAGGCTTAACTCTGATATTTCTGCCTGCGTTACCTTGGGAGCACTGGGGCAGGCCGCACTCCTGGTGCCTGACCTCCGGGTCTGTTGTGAAGCACCAGGGGCCACTGCTCTCGTTCTTGGGGTTACGGCAGTAGTTCCCCCTCAGGTCCTTCTTCGCTAGCCTAGCAGGCTGAAAGCTGATGGAGAGAAAAACTAAAAGATGACTATTTTTATTACATTCAATTTACCTTGAAGCAATTGCTCCTAAAGACAACAGCATGTGAAGGTCTTGTGAAGGATACGATCTGAAGCTGATGTACTGTTAGTTTCGGCTGTTAGAACTTTGAGAAAAACGTGGAAAATCCTCTAGTCGAGTATGCGATTTGTACTGAATTTGTGTATGTTTTGGTAGGGAAATTGCCAAAACTGGGGTTGCAAATTGAGGTTGATATGATAAAAAAATGAATTGGGCTACATTTCACTTTACTGCAAGTAAAACAAAGCCACAAGCTACCAAGAACCCCAGACAATAGTTGGAGTCGTAACATGCCGCATTGCTACATTTTTATTGACCTTGACTGCACAGCCAGCAATACGGTGAAAATGTATGGCAAATGGAAAACATATCATCCCTTCACATCTCGTTATATTATCAGGGCTCCTAAGAACCTTCATTCCATGCCCTTAGGCCAGTTCCCCAGTAAATGCTTCCAGTCTGACCCATAAGTCTGTTACTGCGACGCCATGCTCACCATCTCACAACAGGGAGTTCACCACAGAACTATGCTAACAATCAAACACAGCAGCTCAAGAATTTCTTGTTTTGGACATCTTCACACATTTGAACCCGATCCCATTCGTCTACCTCATATATTAGTTCTGTTTGGAAGGGTCAGGTGGGAGACACACAAATCGACAGACATTCGAACGCACACAAGTACACACACACACACACACACACACACACACCTTTACCAATGAGCACCATCTGAAGACTATGACATGTAACTTTGGGGCCAAACCACATGAATGGACACTGTTTGATATATTTGATCTTCTGGAAAACCTGGGCGATGAAAAGCTGTCTTTTCGACACATCAATATTTCACCCTCCCACCCACATATCAAGCATGTGAAGGAAGAACAGAGAATTAGAGGAGGAAGAAGGTAGTGAAACAGACAATGAACAGATAATGATGAAGACACGGAAGGAAAACAATGAGAAGATGGGGAAAAGTAGGGCTGTTTCTCAGAGAGTGCCGACGCAACGCTCCCCCGTTGTCCTCCGGCCTCCACAGATCTCCACTAATGCACAACATCGTTCAAAGCCTTGCCAGAGGAATCTCAAGGCTCTGACTCAAACTGTCATGAGAGGCTTCTCTCAAAGAGTACGAGATGAATCCGAGATGAAAGAAAAACATCCGTCCACTGTCCAAGGTCCAGTCCAGACACAAGCCCAGAAGCCCCAACCCCCCCAGGCACTTATATACATCTGACCATATTACTTACACTTATCCCATTAGGTTACATGACCATACTCCATCACTTACGGGCTCGGATGGGACTCTGGAGAGGCCCCAGCATCGCCTCTGAGACCTGACTGACTGTCTGCCTTCCAATGGCCACAGACTTGTATCCAAGAACACACACCATGAGATTGGTCCAAGACATTTGTTCATTTCAGTGTAATAAAAGTGTATCACAATGTGATTAAGAACAGACTGAGGTTCTCTGTAAGCCATTTCCACATGGGGAGGGAGCAGCCAGTCAGAGGGGGTGTGTCCTATGTACTGTATCCGTAAGTGCTGGATAGTGGGAGGAAGATATGTAATAATGTCCTGCTAACAGATGTTAACCAGCTATTAGACTTGTTGCCAAGGAGGGGTCCCTCCATGCACATTGTCTGACTGCCTCTCGCTGCAGTCTGTGCCTCTCTCTGCCCGTCTGTGCCTCTCGCTGCAGTCTGTGCCTCTCTCTGCCCGTCTGTGCCTCTCGCTGCAGTCTGTGCCTCTCTCTGCCCGTCTGTGCCTCTCTCTGCCCGTCTGTGCCTCTCTCTGCATAATGTGACTGATCCATAATGGTAAATTTAAAAAGTTTCCATAGAAAAACACTGTAGCTGGGATCTGCCTGTCTGGGATCAGTACACCAACAACTTCAAAAAAGAACAGACATAGAAACAGAGAAATCCACTTTCCATTTATAGTAGACACACAAAATTATCAGTGGAGTCCTCAAATGGCTGTAATTAACTAATCGTCATCTTCATTATATCCGTTAGCCAATAACAGTTTAACACTGATGAAAATTAACTGTAATCCTTCAGTGAGTCGGGCAATTAATGCTTTAAATGAACTTTCACCCAAGACAAGCAAATGCTTCTTCCCTGTTTCGTCACTCAACAAACTACCATCCACCGATGACCACATGTGTAATATTATGGGTCCAAAAAACTCTATCTGTAAATCGTTACATTTTACTTGACAATAAGGATTTGAGGAGATTAATTTCTGTTTTTGGTTGTATTCAGTAAAGTTTGTTTTGTAAAGTATGAATAGGAGGACCTCCTGAAGGACTTTGGCTGCACAGGACAAACAAGGAATACGGGAAAGCCTTTCAGACGGCACAGTTTCCAAAGTAGCTGCAGTTGGAGCGTCAATGCTGCTTCCAGAAAATCCTGCAAACTTTGGCCCTTCATCAACAGTGACTTTACACTGAGAACAAGTACAACAGACCAAAACATGTACCAGGGTAACAACACTTCAAGGAGGACTGCAGATCTAACATTTGACAACAAATGAAGGTCCTATCCTGGAAGGAAAAAACTTTCTTTACGCTCAACCAGCCGTAAAAGAAATGGTTACATGATACCAAAATTGTTCATTATGTGTAATCTTCACACACTGTTCACTGTGCTATACATTGCACACGTGTGTGCGTGTGTGTGTGTTCACGTGCATAATTCAGTCAGTCAGCCAGATAGTCTGTATGAATAATCCACCAGCTGATCCTAACGGGGGGGAGGAGTTTCGAGTCAAGTTGTCCTGGGGAGGCGAGGTTACGCCCTGCATTTTCATCTGGGACAGAGGCTTGTGTTTTTCTCGTGTCTGTGGCTTTGTGAGCTCAGCTGGAGAGCAGACAGAACATGACTTCAGTCTATAAATCTCTCCACTCTCTATCCCTCTCTCTTCACTCTCTCTTTATTTCTTTTTCTCTCCGTCTCTCTCTTTCTAACTCTATCAGTTGCTTTCTCTCTCTTCCACTCCCTCCCTCTCTGCCTCTTTTCTCTTTCCACACTTCGATCAGTTCACCTCCCTCTTTCTTCTCCCTGCCTCTTATGTCCCCATCTCATCTTTCCCAGTCATTCCCTCCCTACTGATTGCTTTCTGTGGATAACAAGGAGTGCTAACTAGATCCTGGCTCCAAACAGTCTTCAGATATTCACCCAGTCTCACTTAGATTTACCTGAGAGGATTTCATGCTGTTCTTACAATGCCTGGTGACTTTACAAGTACGACCAAGCTGTAGCCCTCCTAAAAAAAGTAACTAACATAGCCCATGAAATAAAACTTGAGCCTATGAAAGTATGTTTTTTCTGTGATTTTCATTATATACAGACAGACAATCCGGGTTTCAATGCCCGGGCAGCGATTGGCTGTGCAAAGTTTGATACTCTTCAAGCAAGTTAATCAGGCTAGGCTATCTATTGTAAGCATGTTATGACAATGTAAAAGTTCATCTTTAAATTAAAAGCAAAAAGTGTTGATTATATTAAAGTTGATCTATACTATACAATACTATACAATACTTTTGCTTTAGGTGAGAGGTTCTCCTGCTGTTCTTACCATATCTGATGACATTAGCCTAACCTTTGCTTAACCTGAGAAGTTATCCTGGTGTTCTCAGCATACTTAATAACCTTAGCTTAACCTGAGTTTTCCTGGTGTTCTTCCCACACCTGATGACCAAGCCTCTCCCTGACAGGCTTCCTTCCCTCTCTGCAAATACTTTCCTTTGTTGTCCAGAGGGAGGTAAGACAGGACAGGTTCAAGGTTGAGTGTAATGCATAAAGTTCTGCGTGTATGTTAGGTGTGTCTATGTGTTTATGGTGGCAGTGAGTCACAACAGTTTCAAAGTACTAAATAGCTGACCCTCGTCCAAAACATTTTGAAGGGAGGCTGACTAACTGAGAGTAAACTGCTTTAGATTATAGGTAGACCGTGGCGAGCCATGTATATGCTTCCAACTATTAACCTGGTTGTATTTCTTTAACACTGATGCACAGGCGAATTTCAACCATCCAAGTGCAACACCAGCTCTTCCCATTGTATTCCATACATCCCACACATGTTAACACAGGCCCAGCCAAAACACATCTTCAAAATGACACTTCCATCACGGCAGCTGAACATCAGAGACGACAACAACAGAGTAAAATAAAGACATAATTACGTGTGTTCGTGGGGGAAAGATTCAGTCCATGACTGACAGGGAATCTTCGCCTTGGTGAATGCCCTCCTTCCTTTATAGTTCACCCCGGACCCAATGATACACTCCCTCACATAATCTACAAAAAAGAAAAACACAAACATAAATATCAGAGTTGGCAATACACTATTGTTGCTAACATTTAAAAAAAAAAAAAAAAAAAAAAAAAGCTCCCTGAAGTTAATTTAATGTCACTTTGTGGCATCTAGTCAGTTCCGAAGTGTAAGATTCCACAGCTTGCTTCAACAATCCCTCTGGTCCAACTCTAAACAGCAGCCATGATGTTTATGCTCTGGTTGGTTCACCGCATGTTTGTGTGCATGTCCCTTGTCACTAAAGTTATAAAACTAAAGCTGTAGAGCGGTTATTGAGTCAACAGACCTTGAGATCTCTTAAACTTTAGAGACTCCAGCTCACAGTATACGACAACAACCATTGCCTAAAAGAAACAACAAATCTGTTTTGCTATAAATGTCCATGAACTTCATCCCTCATTTTTTCCATCGGCAATCTAAGAGGTTAAGAGCAGAGAAAAATGGAGAGTATATAATGTCATGTTTGTGAGAGATCTTGTTAAGTCAACAAGCCAACAATAACGGTTAACAGCTCCCATTTGTTTAACATTTCCAAAATCTTTGGAAAGGGAAGAGCATTCTAAAATGTAATGTTGAAACCAAATCTTGAGCCAAGTAAATACTAATATTTACCTTTCTTCTCGTAAAGGTCGAAGTTGACCCTGTGTTCCTTCTGAACACCACCCAAGAATCGGTCAAAGGGAAGCAAGTGGCATTTCCTGTTTTGATGATCGAAGTAGAATGCCCTGTAAAAACAGACAGGAAGTAGTAAAGAGATTAGCAATGGGTGAGAAATATGAAGACTGAATGAAGGGAGCAAGGGGATCAGAGGTCACTGGAGCGAGAGCGAGAGAGAGAAAGAAGGAGAAAAGGTCCGAAAGGGAGAGAGTGAGCAGGAAAGAAAATTACAGGGTTGAGACAGTAAGAGAAAGAGAGGGTATGTATAAATGTCAGTTAAATAAAATGTGGAAATACATGCGTGAGAGAAATAATGTAATAGATAAGCCTCTAGGACCACTGGCTCTATGTGAGTGTGTGTGTGAGACTAACCTGCAGGTGAATGTTTTCTTATTCTTGCTACATTTCCGGGCACAGTGCTCCAGAGAGCGGATGTTCTTGACCACAGATACCGGGGAGCAGCCTGGACACAGCATCCTGGTGTCCTCACTCTTCTGGTACTTCTGTAACGACTGTTTCCTGCTCTCTGAGGCAGGACGGACAACGACGGTATACAGACATGCTTTAGAAACTTCACGATCCCTCTCCCGGTCTCCCCATCACACACACAAACAAACACACACACACACGCGCGCGCGCGCGCGCGCGCGAATGTGTGTACATACACTGACATATACACACTCACGCCACTTCAGGCCAATGCATCAAACCATCACCAGTGGACTTCACTGTCGGGAAACACAACCCCCTTGAACGTGTATGACTCCACTGCTAAGTCCAATAAGTTATTTGGGGTCAATAACCTTTCCAATCTCTCTATCTCACACACTCCCTTCCTCTGTGCGTCAGCACACTGACTCAACAGATGCAATGGGATACACAGTGACGATGGTGTCATTCTCCTCTAGGTGCCTCAAGGGCCACTCAGGGGCCCAGTGAGATACTCCTGCTTTCCATACATCATTGACGGATCTCTACATACTCAAAGATGTACTTTGGTGGACGGACTCTGTGGTAAAGACTGTACAATAAAGAACATTTTTAAAGAGCACATGTGCACAGGCATCAATGCTATGGCAGAGTTGTATATATTTAGTCTGTAGCAAAACTGAAACAATTGTAAATCGAGGAGTTAATGATTTTGAACATATGTTTATGTGGTCTTTTTGAGACAAGCTGTAAGGCTTCTTTGCAGGGCGCCCCTGGTCAGAATGATTTTGGGGAGGATACAATTAATGTTTGGGCTGCATTCAAACAACATCTGGCATGTATCATGCTGTTATTCTAACACTTAGTATCCCCCTGCATGCCACCAATAAGACTCTTCCAAGACTCTATGTCTATCTATCTATACACTCACAGGAAAAGAGAGAAAATAGGATGGAGAGAAAGATAAAGATAGAGAGAACATGAAACATTTCAACATGTGTAGGGGTGTTCCTTTTCACTAGGAGGACAGTTACTGTACCCAATAAAACGAACTTCTTTTAACGGCAAAAGGAAAACTGCTCAAAGATGCGACTTCCAACGAAATTTACATACGCATTGCATCTGTTTCACAGAACACTTGTGATCAAAAATGTGGAACTCGGTTCCGAGTCCAGATGTGGCTATATATCATCTCGCCCCGCCTGCCCTTCGCGCATACTCTGGCTTTTCTGGCATGTGCTGCGGACTGCGCACAGGATCCACTGTGCGCTTGACCAGAGCAATTCCACGAATAGCCTATTGACTCAGCTCAGGAACGTAATTTGATTCGGCATTTCCTCTAGAGACTGAAGGATTCCTAAAGTAGTTTTTGGTCTTGAAACAACTGATTATCTTAGTTGCGTGGAGAGAAAAACAATATAAATTCAGTAGCCATGTGTTTATCGTTCAGACAGTATTAGGCCTATTATCATAATTACCATGACCTACATAAAATGTTAATGACAAAGCCACAATATCGCTAGCAGGTGCACTTAAAAAAACATCAGTGCAGCGCAAACTGATTTTGACTGATGTGTCCTATAAGGTAGCCTAAGCCGTTACGCAGCTAAACTGTCCGCGCATAACGCGGGCCTATGACAGAGAAACAAAGTAAAATCTCACTGAGATTCATACTTCTTTTAGTAAATTTAAGTTTTCATCCATTTCTTTAGTATTACGCTAAATTGTAATGTTAAACGATCAAAAATGTAGCCATCAAGTTAGTATATCAACCACCGTCAGTTCCGTTATTTCCTTTTACTACTACATATACGATAATTGGACAATTGCTAATTTTGAACTATTTCACAGAAGGGACGCTCATGATACAAATGTGTTTAACAATTTATTTGCATATGCGGCTCCACCTGAAACAGCCTCCAAGTAGGGGCCACAGCTGGGGATTAACTTCTGCGAGTCGACCCTGGAGAAGTTATGGACATCTGTCTTGCTTAAGGGTAGAAATATTTTATTTACCTTGATGGATCGGGGACACGATGTAGAAACCTTTAGGTTACTGGTCCATTGCTCTTAACTTCTATATGGCTACCTGCCGCATTTTTAGGTCTAGACGTCTACAGTATAGGATACATGAATTTTGCACATAAAAAAATCTAAAACTGTTTATAAACAAGTCATATGAAATTAAATGATTGTTCTATGGAACTGCTAAACTTCCATCAATTTCAGTTGCATCGATGCACGTCTTCAGATCTGTGATATATTTATAGAACTCGGTCCCATTACATGCCAATGAAAATTATGTAGTCTGTACGGAAAGCCACTTATCCAAATAGAAATGGACTCCAAGCATAAAGCAAGGGCAATAGCCTGTACATATCGTACCGTAAAATATAAATGCAAGAAAGACTTACCTGAATTCAAAGCAAGCAAAACACACAAGAGCGCTTTGTAAATCCACATAATTGCAGGCTTCATTTTTGATAGTGGAGCTCTACCCTAATCCAAAACTTGCGGAGTGGGTTGTTTGAACGTCCTCTCCGCGTTATACCTGTTTATATGGTCCGATTTGTTTAACAGGAAGAGTCCACAGAACAGCCAACGATGCACCCCTTTACTGGAAAGAAGTCGTCCTTGGTTCAACCCCCCAGTCCGCTTGATCACACCGGTTCCCCTCCCCCATTTGCGCCGCAATTAACCAACACTTTTACCGCACTCTGATCTCCTCAACCAGCTTCCAGTGCAAAGTGCTTTGGTCAACTTGTTTATCTCAAGCAGCAGGGGGTGATGCCAAACCGGATACATACCATTTCCCTTGTAATGGATTGATAGTCAATGTGTAAAAGATTATGAATATTGGTGTTACACCGTGCATTTTAATAGGCTACCGCTGGATGAAATGCGGACGAGTCCAATGTGTCAGAGAAAATGGGTCGATGACAAGATATGAAAAAATGCTTCAGAGGTAGACTTGGCACTAATTTCAAAATGTTCTTTCAACCTTTTCCCAGTTTGGCTCAGGGTGCAGACATAGATGTGATCATTTTCACACGCACGTAGGAACATTATACAGCGCAGTGACAGTGCTGCAAAAACGCGCAAAGACCGCCTTGAATCAAAACGCGTCCAGAGATCAGGTTAAACTCCTGCGACTAGGGTAATTATAAAGGCAATTTTCATTCTTCCCTAGAATGTCTTGTCTGTTTGATCTCAAGATAGGATTTCACTATTAACTCAATATATGATTAAGAATTAATAGGATACATTTGGCTTATTTTACATTCTTCAGAATTAATGGTTTTTAAAGGATATATATTAGTAATTGCAAAAAGATTGGTGCCACAGGAGCAAAAAGACACTCTTCAACATCTAAATGATAAGTTTAGAGAACCTTATACTGAATTATATATAATACGTTCATAGTACGTCAAATGTAACATAATCAATGTAATAGTGAAATTTAACATTGATGTAACAAATGTTACAGTGTTCGGCCCCATTTATAAACGTAGTACAAAATCAATAGATTAGCATAATATTTCTAACGCAGTTTAGAAATAGCAATTAAATGCCATGGCATTTACACACAATCACTTCACAGCAACGTCTAAAGAGCTGATCTTCAGACGTTTTTCTCAGGAAGCCATTGCAGGGTGCCATGCCATCCGGAGCGGTCAGGATCGTCAGGATCTAGGGTCTACTGGTTTCAGTGGGAAGGTATTGGGAGAGGGTCTGGAAACCATCCGATTTCTGGTTCTTTCTTTCTTTGTCAGTCACATAATGGGGGGGGGGGGGGGGGTGCAGCAGGTGTGTGCATGCGAACGTGTGCGCCGTTTGTGCTCGTGGGAATCAGGGGAGCCTGGGAGACAAGGGGTGGCTCCTTTCAGGGCTGTGTCACTTTAGAAACGTCAATCAATGTCAGAGAATGTAAAAATCAAGATTCCAGACCCACTCTGAAAACATGCCTGGGAGCAAACTAAGGGTTGGTACATTTGTAGGAGTATGGGTTGGTACATTTGTACGAGTATGGGTTGGTACATTTGTAGGAGTATGGGTTGGTACATTTGTAGGAGTATGGGTTGGTACATTTGTAGGAGTATGGGTTGGTACATTTTAAGCACCCTATGATTCCATGTACTCAGCCCCGAGTTCCGTTTGACATGTTATTATAGACAGAAGCAGGTGAGGTTACAAATCATTTCTCTGCCTGCTACAGGTACAACATTTTTGGAAACTAATTTAAAAAGAAAATCTCTTCAGGCCTGTTATCACTACATTCTGTGCCTCTATCCACTAAATAGGACCAGAGTCCGGAATAACATCGTCAACTGAAAACATTGCATAGGCTAATTCCCCAATTTCCCAAAATTGGGATGATCTCCCAGTAAGATTGGCCTTCTGGCTATGGTCCATCACAGTTCACTCAGAAGTTTAAACTAGACCGAGACAACGTGTGATCTTCTTCCAGCTTGTCCGGCTGTAGTCCACGCTATTAAAACCCCATCAGTCAATCCTCAACTCCCCCAGCAGAGCTAACTGTCTCTGAGCGCCTGAGCCAAATCTCTCTCTACCACTGGCCCGCCTAGGACTGCCTAGCCTCCATCTCTCTTAATCAGCACAACAGTCCGCTGGCGTTCCTGTGTGTTCTGGGCCTGGGGACGCAGACAAAATGCTCCAAACATTAAACTGTTGTAGAATGTACTGTGCGATTTGCCAGGGGGCGTGGTTTGTATTGCTCTGGGCCCTGGAGAGGTCAATGTGGTCAGACGTTGGGAATGGAGAGACGCTCCATCTCCTCTTGTCACCTCTCCTCCCCCCGTCGTCTCTCTCCGTTCCCCATACCTCCCCTGTCTCTCCATCTCCTCTTGTCACCTCTCCTCCCCCCGTCGTCTCTCTCCGTTCCCCATACCTCCCCTGTCTCTCCATCTCCTCTTGTCACCTCTCCTCCCCCCGTCGTCTCTCTCCGTTCCCCATACCTCCCCTGTCTCTCCATCTCCTCTTGTCACCTCTCCTCCCCCTGTCGTCTCTCTCCATCTCCCCTTGTTCCCTCACCTGTGCAGGGAATATATATGGCTGCTGTTACAGTGCATTTGGATGAAGGCTTCTTACAACAGGCCTACACACCAAACACTCAGTCTCTCTCTCTCTCTCTCTCTCTCTCTCACTTGCCCCCCCCCCTCAGACACCCTCCATATCCCCTTTTCCCTCCCCTAACCCCTCCCTCTACCCTTGTCCCTCCCCTAACCCCTCCCTCTACCCTTGATCCCTCCCCTCACCCCTCCCTCTACCCTTGATCCCTCCCCTAACCCCTCCCTCTAACCTTGATCCCTCCCCTCCCCTCACCCTCCATCTTCCCTTTCCCCCTCACCTCTCTCCGTCTCTCTCCTTCCCCCCTGTCCGTTCACCTCTCCCCCATATCGCCCATTGTCCCCTCGCCTACACCCCCACTCCATCTTCCTTGGCCCCCCTCCTGTTTTTCTATACTTTCTCTCCTCCTCCCTGTCCCCATCTCTCTCCACATCTCCCCTTCAGACTTACTCTTTGACATGCACCATGTAAAACATACCACATAGTACAGAAGAGCTGAGCATATACAGAGGGGTGTGGTCAAGACAAGGGAGCAGAGGGGGAGGGGGTTAAGGGAGGAGACAGCAGCGGGAATGAGAGGTTTCCCCCACTAGGGAGAAACAGGGTGGACCATGGCCTCCAGGAGACCAGACCCTGTCAGCACTGGAAAATTCTCTCCACTCCCTACCAATCACAGTGTGGCTTGGCCCTTGAAACGTCTATAGTACATGAAGACATACAGTACATGCATATGGACTTACTCACTCATCCCTCTTGTATTTTACTCTGGCTAGGTTGTTTCCTGGATTGTGTTGGTAACCACTTCATAATAGCAATAAGGCATCTTGGGGGTTTGTTTTGGATGGTCGATATAACGGGGTAAAGGCCTGTGTCCAGTCTCTCAGCATTGTGCTGTGCTTATGAACAGGCATTAGAGGTGTATTGACCATCCCCTCGTGACTGAGTGCTTTCATTTGAATGTACCAGATAAATACTGTGTGTTTGAAAATGCACACAAGCACACACACACACACACACACACACACACACACACACACACACACACACACACACACACACACACACACAAATAAACATTGGTGTCACTATACTTGTAAGGACCATTAATCAGTGACCATGAGAAACAGATATTCCCGAACCCCAACTGTTACCATGGCTTTAACCTCATTCGGAACCCCAAATCCAAATACGAACAAAACATTTTTTTTTTGAGCTGGCCAAATGTTTTCACTTTAAATTGTCCATACTATACTTTTGAGGACTTCAGCTACATAGCCGAAACAGCAATACAAACACACATAAACACCCACACAGGCGTCAGGAATGTCATTGCAATGATGACCACACAGTCTCCAGGCCACCTGGGTAATATAGCCATAACCCCATACCTTTACACTCCCTTCCCCCATCCAACCTCCGTCACCCCATTCCTCTTCTCACACACAAGGGGGGGGGCTAATCGGCTGGTGCGATCTCCTCTTCTTCACCTCTGACCCCCTGATGCTAGAATAACAACCACCCTCACCAAGCCCTTCACCCAAAACGCTTCCCTCCAATTACATGAGTGCTGTTCCCCCAGTCAGTGACAGATGAGAGGTCACAGGGGTTAAAGGACCCACACGCTAGTTTCCCCTCTCTGGATCCACTAAAGGATGG
This sequence comes from Esox niger, assembly GCA_016801105.1. NCBI lineage: Eukaryota > Metazoa > Chordata > Actinopteri > Esociformes > Esocidae > Esox > Esox niger. Next base: position 56,722 of record JACXGJ010003029.1, read on the forward strand.
AAAGTAGCCGGACAACAGCTTTGAAGGTCTCAAGAGAAAGCAGCAGTGACTGAGGAAAACAGTGACAGGTCGAGCGCAGGTAGAGGAGGTGAGAGTGAGTACCTGCTAAAGGCAGGTAGAGACAGGAAGAAACTAGGAGACAGAAAAGGAAATGAGGGAAAACATTGAGGCGAGAGGTGAAACTAAGAGAAACAGTGACAGGTATGTGAAGGGAACACAGTTCAACATGGGTCTTGGACAACTACCGAGACAGAAAGACAGAACGAAGCAAAGGGTTGCTCACTGAGTAGAAACCAAGGGGTTTTTCCATTTTAACCACCTCATAGTCAAAGCACAAGCTCAGTCTTAACCTGCAGCAAATCAAGGCGTTAGCTCTCCCCTGTGCTGTGTGTTACGTCCACTCGCTAATGGGGAACAGATGTGAAGGTATTTCACAAGTGTGGCTTCAGAAAACATTCCTGCACATCAATCCAATTAACTTGCACCCTGGACGCATGAAAGCGACCGCCCCAATTCAGGTCCAGTTGACTTGGATAATGTAGTTAGAAGGACGAACAAGAGAGGACAGCTAGGAGATAGACAGGCAACGTTGTGGCGGCACAGCCTATTTTAAGGTTAAAGGTTAATTGATTTAGCCTGCTGAAGCATAGCTAAGCATAAGTAAACCGCTGTGATAATTCACACACTCCACTGTTTTGGTGTGTCCGCTGGTCGCAACGCAAAAAAGCACGAGATGGACACGTTTGTTCAGGACGGTCACTTGACTCATGTCTGGCTCCTAAGTGAGTCCTTCCTGTTTTTACTCTCTGCTCAAACACAAACTTCTGCCTCTGTCCCAGTAGTTACGGGCATCTTCCAGCAACAGTGCTTCGGCCGAGCTGGGCAGCCAACACTGGCCTGAAAAACTATTGGTGTGGCAGCAGCTGCTAGGTCGTCTGCCACCTCATTCACTACTAACCGGCTCCACGTGTGTCGGGGACAAGACGAAGTAAATTAGCCCCCCCCTCCCCTCTGCGCACTAGAGCACCCCATTACACCCCTGCCCCTGGCGCAAGGCCGTTTTAGTGGCACAGTGGGACTGCGGTGCTCATGTGTGGCTTTATTAACTGGGTGGGGAGCGGAGAGGTGAGACATGGGGGGGGGTGGGGGGCAGAGGGTCCCACCAGGTGCTAATAGATTTCCTGCAGCTTTGAAAGGTTTGGTGGTGCGAGTTCCCCTGGTGTAGGGTTTCAACTGTGGCAAATTACCTGGACCGGGATCTGACCTCCCGTCGGCATGCCCGGCCCGGACCCACTTAGATGACGGACTGACACACACTGCCTCGCTCCCTTCCTCCATAGACACACTGCCTCGCTCCCTTCCTCCATAGACACACTGCCTCGCTCCCTCCATAGACACACTGCCTCGCTCCCTTCCTCCACAGACACACAAACTGCCTCGCTCCCTTCCTCCACAGACACACAAACTGCCTCGCTCCCTTCCTCCACAGACACACACACTGCCTCCCTCCCTTCCTCCA
>JACXGJ010003030.1:0-58165 GCA_016801105.1 Esox niger
GCTGTATTATTGTTCGGGACGAAATGCATAGGTAGCTAACGCGAAGTCGAGCTAATCAGTCATAACTCACTGGCAATTTTGCTTACTACTGTAGCTGACGTGCTACCTTTTACGTCAGTAATCTCTGAATACATTTGTAACCATGAATATGCATAAAAGTAACATTTAATGGAACAATGTATTCCTATAACACTGTTTTCACGTTTCCTATAAGAACTTTTGTTTTATTACGTTTCCTTTATACCAGGAAATCAGCTTGTCCTCCACAAGAGATTACAATATCAAACTGGCCGAAAAACAGTTAACATTTTAATAAATTAATGACTATAATTATAAAATATACTATATCAAATAATGTAAAACATATGTAAATATACTATATCAAATAGTGCATACACTTAAACTGCTTCCTCAATTTCAAATTGTTACATCGATTTCAATATAGCCCGAATTTTTCATAATGAATACATCTGGAAATTGCGTGGCCATCTATATCACTGAGGATGTTTTTTCCACTACTGCTTGCGTTTAATGTAATAATACCACACATGGTTTGGCAATTTATATTTTTAAACTTTTAGCCGACAATTTTTATATCTCTGTCGTCTCAGCATTAACACACCATCTTTCCATGATATGATTTGTAATTAGCAGTGATAACTTTGTTTAAACATGTCCAGTTGTCTCTAATTGGTATATCAGTATATTATTTTGTGGAATTTTTGCCTACTTGAACATCTCAGCCAGTTAAGTGAAGTTGAAATGGTGTCAGGAATGTACCACCCACTTCAGGTCCTGACATTATTTTGATTGGGTTAAGGTCTGGAATTGGACTTTGCCAATCAAAAACACACATCATCTTTTTTCTGAGCAGTTCTTTGGTAGATTGTCTTAAATTCTTTAGGTTGTTGTCTTGTTTGAAGATTCATTTTTTTACCCAATTTTAGATCCTTGACTGATGGCTTTACATTCTGTTCAAGAATATCCTGTTGTACCTCAGAGTTTATGGTTCCTTTGATAATGAGCAATCAACCAGGTCCAGAGGAGGGAAAACCAGCTCCACATCTTGACATTCCCTTGACTGTTGGGATAAGTTTGTTTTGTTGGTTGGCAATGTTGGAGTTTTGCCAAATATAGCGAATGTTTTGATTGTGAACAAACAGGCAATTTTTTTACTTCTGTTCAGAGAATGTTCTTCCAGAAACCAATCTTTTCCAGGTGGTCTCTGGCAAAGTTAAGATGAACGGTTTTGTTCTTTTTTGAGAGCAGAGGCTTCTTCCTAGCATCCTCCCTTGAAAGCCATTTTGATTGTTCTTTTTGTTAAAGCATGTACTGTAACCTGAGATGGAGCAAGGGAGATCTGCTTATCTCCGGATGGCATGTTTGGTTTGGCATTTACCAAATATATACATATTTTAGGAGTGCGTCCACTTCGAGTCTCAGTTGCTGTCATGTTAAATGCTCTCCACCTGTAAATGATTTGCCTTTAGTGGACTGATTGGACTCAATTCATTGTAAGACGGTTGTATAGCTTTCCCCAGACTGATATGCTCTCAATTTCCTCTTCCTGATGTCTTCTGAGACTTCCTTTCTTCTGGGCAGTGGGGTTTTATGTTCAACAGAATAGGTAACACCTAATTCACCATGTTCCATGTTTCTTAATCAGTCCCCCTCTGATTTCAGTTTTGGAGCAGCCTGTGATTTTTACTAAGATTTTCGATGTGTATTTGAATCCAGCCCTCATTCGGTTGGTGATTTTGGTGACTGTTGCTACATTTTGTTTTCAACGATTTACACAATGTACTGCAAAGATTTTGATCTTTAATATCTTTCGATCATCAAGACCCGATGTGTGATTAAGGTGTTCGGATAATTCGTTTGAGCAGTGCAGATCCCTGGTGGTGACCTTGAGTGTATTTATATTTATTAAAATGTGCTCTTGGTTGTTTTTCAAAACGTGCTCTTGAATGTTTAACATAATGAAATCATTCAATGTCACCTCCAGGGCTCCATAGAACAGTGTACTTACCTACTTGATTTAACCAATGTAACTTGGGGTTCACTTATTTGAGCACCTGCACTCTATTTAGTTTTTCTACTATATGTCCTCCTTTAAGCTAATTATGTAGAATTGCTAACTATAAAACATAAGATATGAGACTGGTTCTGATTAAATAAAAATGTCAAGCAGCACTGTACATATACCACTCTGGAAAAAATGTAAAGACCACTGCACTTTCCAAATAAGCGGTCTCTTTATTTTAACCGTTTTGTTCCTCACTCAAAACCTTCCTTTCCAACTTTATTGGGAAGGGAAAAAAAGGTACAGTGGTCTCTTAATTCTTTTCAGAGCTGTATTTTCATATTCACAAAGTATGACATTATTTGCTAGGAGAAGTTAAACATGTTTTGTCCCAAGAATCAAGGAGGTGGGGTATCTCTTTTGGTGATGGGGGAAATGCTATGTGAGGTTTTATTTAATTTGTAATTTAATTAGTAATTTTATTGCCTTTGTGTTTTACCTTTCAGATAAAAAATAATTGTCTGGAATCCTCATGTCAATCACAGATTGATATGCAATGTCTCCTCCCCGGCTTACTGGAGCACTGCGCTCTTTCTCTACTGTCAGTAAGCGTGACGAATTCACTGAACATGTCTATGATCTTAAGGTAAGGTTAGCTCAAAGCTTCATCAAATTGCATAACAATTTTACATTGAAATATTATTGATTTTAATTGAGCCTTTGTTTTGATATGCATAATGTCATATTCAAACATTTCTTTTCAACAATGAAAATGAATAAGTTATAAGGACTTAATGTGTAAATTAATAGGGATTTAAAGATTTTTGTTGTAAATTATTGCCCATTTCCTCTGTCACTCATACATACAATATCGGTACTGTCCTTTATTCAATTATTGAGAGCCAAGCCCAGGTAATGTATAACCACCGAGATCTGGGAACTTTTTTTTTTTTCACATTTTAAGAAGATTAGTAATTGGTTCATTGGTAGCAATAAGAAATACACCGATCTGCCCTAACATTATGACCACTGACAAGTGAAGTGGATAACACTGATAATCGTTATTAGGGCACATGTCTGTGGGTGGGTTTAGGCTGCAAGTGAACATTCTGTCCTCCAAGTAGATGTTGGAAGCAGGAAAAATGGGAAAGCGTATGGCTCTGAGTGACTTTGACAAGGGCCAAATTGTGATGGCTATACAAGTGTCAGAGCATCTCCAAAACTGCAGCCCTTATGGGGGGTTCTTGGTCTGCAGTGGTCAGTATCTTTCATAAGTGGTCCTAGGAAAGAAAAGCGGTGAATCGGCGAAAGGATCATGGGCGGCCAAGGCTCATTGATGCATGTGAGGATCAAATGCTGGCCTGTGTGGTCCGATCCAACAGATGAGCTGCTGTTGCTCAAATTGCTGGAAAGGTTGATGCTGGTACTGATGGGAAGGGGTCAGTTTGTTGCATATGGGTGGCACTGCTGACCCGTGTCCACTGCTGAATGCACCTCCAGTGGGCATGTGAGCATCAGAACTGGACTACGGAGCAATGGAAGATGGTGGCCTGGTCTAATGAATCATGTTTTTTTAAACCTCGTGGATGGCACTTTGCATCGCTTACCTGGAGAACACATGGCAACAGGATGCACTGGGAAGAAGGCAAGCTGGCGGAAGCAGTGTGATGCTTTGGGCCATGTTCTGCTGGGTTGCCTTGGGTCCTGCCATTCATGTCGATGTTACTTTGGCACATACCCCCTACCTAAGCGTTGTTGCACTCCATGTGCAGCCTTTCATGAGAATGGTATTCCCTGATGCCATTGGCCTCTTTCAGCAGGATAATGCGCCCTGCCACAAAGCAGAAATGGTTCTGGAATGTTTGGTGGAACATAACAATGAGTTAAAGGTGTTGCCTTGGCCTCCAAATTCCCCAGGTCTCAATCCAATCAAGCATCTGTGGGATGTGCTGGACAAACAAGTCTGATCCATGGTGGCCCCCTTCGCCAATTACAGGACTTTAAGGATCTGCTGCTAACATCTTGGTGCCCAATACCACAGCACACATTGAGGTCTTGCGGAGTCCATACCTCTATGATTCAGGGCAGTTACACAATATTATGCAGGTGGCCATAATGTTATGACTGATCAAGATAATGTATGTTCAAGAAAATAATTGTGCTGTGGATGATGTATTAAACCACCTAGACACATGAACATTACAGTCATTCTTTTGAACTGATGGGTATTCCAGAAAACTGGTTTTAGTTGCTTTTTCAAGCCAGAACTTGAGCAAACTCAGTTTTTTGGCTCCAGCCTAAATGCAGGAAGTGTAGCCACATCACAAATTGTAGCAACCAATGATCTGAATCAAACCTGCTACCTACTAGGTTAAGTGGATCTCCTCCTGTAAAAGTGAATAAACCCAGCTCATCCACAATCAGGTTCTATACGGTCACCATAGCCTGTCCCGATGCAGAAAATCCAATTGACATTGAAGCGTCCATTGTGCTCTGTACATTACCAAGGGAATAAATTATTGCACCACAAATAGATCCTTTAGACAACTCAGCATTATTAGTTTTGGAGTGGTTTGTTTTTGACTGAATAAACTTGCTTTGGGATTTTACTTGAGTAATAATTCAGTAACGTCACTGCTGCCGTAAAATAAGAGTGAAAGCCTAAATGAAAATAGCTGACAGAGTAAATTCATAAGTGACGTGGAGTTAATTATCAAATAGTGTATATGGTGATTAATTGTTTTTCAATTAGAACTTCTACTGAAATTATTATGATATTTAAGCTTATAACATAAATTGTATTAGCCTACACTAACACAATTTCAGTGGTACTGTGGGTCCAGTAAATAACCAGTGCAAGACTGGTGTATTATTCAATTAATTTACTTTTCACGATCATACGTATGTTGTAACCCCATGTTTGCAAAAGGTTCCGGCAGGGGATCGTCTTTTCTTACAGCCTATAAAATATAAAATCCTTGGAGAAAACATCTACATGATCATTGTTGGCTGTGGCAATGTCCTGTTCCAATGCGCTAAAATATTGTGTACTATATTTTTACTTCTGAGGATCTTAAATCTTGTGGGTAGCATCAGTGGATGCGAATCTATAGACATTGTTTTATTTGTTAATTTCGCTGAGCATCATTTGGCCCAGTTTGGTTTGTATGGCTGTTATGAAACAATATATTTAAGATTTTCAGCTATAAATGCCTGATATACCATCCTCATAAGGATGGTATGGAGCTTGCACCTTACCCAGCTAAACAGGCATTGTTTTGTTATAATTAGGATTTCATGCAGTTGGCTGCAAGCATCATCCCATCAAAAAAGGCTGTAATTCCAGAATGTACTTTTTAAACTTCTCTTGTATTCAGTGGACATAATCATATATTTAGCTGTTTCTGAGTGCCATTTCAAACTATTTGTCAACAGTGCCCTTTTAAATAAATGTAATGATGAAGTGTTAAGGTTTGATGGTTTTGACCCAGGATCCTGTTTAAAGTTTTGTGTATATGCATAAGTATGTGTCTATACATCGGGGCTCATGTTAGCTGGCAATGACAGTCTTTTGGACTGGTTGGATGTAAAACAAGTTTCCCAAACTGCTCGCCACATTCTCTTATGGGACATCATTGACCTAACTTGGCACACATGGTCAACAATTGCCTCTCCTATTCTGATGTAAAGTGTGCCCACAGAGGGGAGACTCTCTAAATCTGAATTAAAAACTTCAGTTCATGTTGCTTAGTTGCTGGGCAGTTTTGATTTCCAATCAGCAGTAGCTCACTTTCAGCCATCTGCAGATACGGACATGCTCTGCTGATAAGCCAGACAAGAGCGAGCTCTGAAAACAAAGCACTCATCGTCTCCTATTGCACACTCTCCCGTTTCATAATACCAGCTGCGTTAATGTTCTGCTTGCAAAACATTTGGGGCTAACCAAAACAATCCTGATGCCCACAATTGTTGGGTTGATTTTCACCTGGGCAAAGTGCCTACCTCTGCAGTTAGAGAAAATGTATTACATTGGCATGCACTAAAAAGCTGTATTTTGTGTTTGGTTATTTTTGCTGGTTTTAAATGTCAAAACAGCCTTCTTTATTACTGTGTAGGCTATAGGTGAATTTCTATAAAAAGTTTGACAGTGACGATTTATTGAGGAATGGTTTGCTCTTCCAGAAAACATATGGACATCTTGGGTAACATTTGAAAACATTTACCTAGCATTTTAATTAGTTCATATTGCTATAGGATAAATATGTCCTGTTCAAGTCTCCAAGGCCAGTCACATTGTCTGGAAGCCCTGGTTTACAGAGAAATCAATCAAATGTATTTTCTAAAGCCCTTTTTACATCAGCAGTTGTCACAAAGTGCTTTTACAAAACACCCGGCCTTAAACCCCAAGGAGCAATCATCAGTAGTGTTGAACTTCAGTGGCTAGGAAAAACTCCCTAAGAAGGCTGAAATTTAGGAAGGAACCTAGAGAGGAAGCAGGCTCAGAGGGGTGACCAGTCCTCTTCTGGCTGTGCTGGGTGAACATATTAAGAGTCCAAATTGTATTAGTTAATCGATGCATGTGGGCTGAGCCCAGAGTCTATTTAAGCCTAGTCCAGATTGTCTCCAATCAGATGGACAAGGAGTGGAGTGGCAGCTGAAATCGTCAAGTATCGTCTTGAAATGTACCTATACAACTTAGCTCTTCACATCTGAAGTCAGAAAAGATAGTGTTTTAGTAACCGCAGCAACCTGGCTTATTCAGCAACTTAAGTGTGTAACACCTAAACTGACAAATGTTTGTTTCTGTACTTTTATCTCTTTAATGCATATGGAGATCTTCATCAACTTCTTGCCTAATCAGTGTGTTTTATGAATTAAATAAGTATTAGTAACCAGTTTTGCTGAACTTATTAAACACATGCTGATCACTCTGCAAACAAGACAAGTACATACAATATTACAGTAATTGTCCCTTTTTTGATTACTGCAGACAGTCATTTCAGCGATTTAATGGAGTGAATACTGTTACTTTTCTTCATATTTTCACAAACCAATGCTATTCATCCAACTTTTATAAGAATATGAAATAAATAAAGCATTTTTCTTTCAAACCTTCTGTTACTCTTTTTTCTTTCCATTACTACAGACAGAACAGAAAACTTCTACCATTCCACCAAGTTACAGGGATATGAGTAACCGCATCCACAGCATACTACTTAGTTACGTCCGGAAGTATTTGGACACTGACAACATTTTCATAATTTTTGCTCTGTATGCCACCACAATGGATTCTAAATGAAATAACAAAGATGAAATTGAAGTGCAGGCTCTCAAATTAAATTCAAGGAGTTGATCGAAAATATCGTATGAAACATTTAGGAATTGCAACAATTTTCATTTACATTTTGAAATGTAATTGGACAGTTTGACACAATCATAAATAAAATGTTCATCTTCAATACGTTGTTGAGAGTTCTTTGACGGCAATGAATGCTTGAAATCTGGAACGGTATGGACATCGCCAAATGTTTGGTTTCCTCCTACCTCGTGATTTATTTAAAATATATATATATATATATATATATATATATATATATATATATATATATATATTGTATTTTTTGCAGCCTGTTTCACTTGCAATTAGAGTTCATTTGACTGCATGTTCTGGGTTTGTAGCAACAGCTTGAATGCCACACCTGGAATCACTCCAGACCTTTTCCTTGCTTATTTGATGAAGAAATTACTAAGGAATAGCCCAAACATGTCCATAAAACAGCATTTGAGTCAATTGTCCAATTACTTTTGGTCCCTGAAAAAGTGGGGGGCTACATATTAGAGCTCTATTTCCAAAAACCCTTCCTCCCGTTTGGATGTATACACCCTGAAATTAAAGCTGAGCGTGCTCATTCAGCCCCCATTTATTTACCCAAAACCTGTTACTGTTATATTATTTTTGGACCTAACTGTATGTTAACATCCTACTTTTCTGACCGCTTTGCTCAATAGTTAATCAATTTAGCAAATTCAAATATTAATCTCTTTCACCATCTAACACAGAAGATTGAGCAGAAATGAAGGTTACCAATGGAATGTTCGAACTGTTGGCGTTTTCCCGAGAATGCTAAAACACTGCAAATCAGCTTTATTTAACATGTTTAGGGTATCCTAACATTTATTTAGTGAATTTTTATCCACTATGACTACATTGGAATAATCAAAATGTGTATAGTTGGCATGCATTATCAGCATTTGTTAACTGTTCCATGTAGAGACACACTATCACTGCCCTTTGTGATTCATCTCATTTTAGAACAAGCGTCTGAAGAGACAGGAGCTGTTCTCCAGAGAGGGTCTGACATGGCAGAAGATAGTCCAATTTTTGACTCAGCAGCTTGATAAGGCAGAGCAGCAGTCTGCAACACATGAGCTGAAGAGCATCCTGCAAGCTGCCAAGCAAATAGGTGATCATCTTGTTATTGTTTTAAATAAGAGTACATTCTTACCCCTTATGTTTGATGCCAAAATATCACTTGTATGTGCTTACTGATTATTGGTTAAAAAAAAAAAGGTTTTAGTCTACCTTCCACTGTGGCTGGTGTGCCAGAAAATTTATTTTAAGGCCTGGTTACGTCACAATAATTGGCATATCCCTCCCAGTGCTGCCGTGATGGCTATATGAAATGCGCATGCCAACAAGAATGGGATGAACATTTGTCAAACAGCCCATATTGCTTGGGTGTTTAAGACAAAGGAAGCTGTTCTTTTAAATTCTCTCTCGTTCTTATAAATATTGTTTTTCTCATGTCTCCGCAGTGGGGGCAGAGCATGGCCAGGACACCATTGAAAGTGCTGCGGTTTTCCTGTTTGAGACGTTCCATAACAAAAACCATGTCGGTCCTGAGGAGACCAGAGCCATCAAGCAGATGTTTGGCCCCTTCCCCTTTTCGGCAGCAGACACCTCCTGTGCTGCTGTGTCGCGGGCTGTGGCCTCTCTGGAAGAGTCCCTGGTAAGAACATTTTTTTTAATGTTAACTATATAGCTATGTACATCACTTTAGAGAGTATTCAGGCTCCTTCACTTTCTACACATTTTATGTTATACTTGGAATTCATAATTGATAACATAACAGACTGGTGCCAATTTATTGAAAATCAATGGAAATCAACTGAAAAGAATTCAGACCATTGTCATGATGTACCAAATTGAGTTGTCTTTTACCTTTTCTAAACATGTCTTTAGAACTTGGCGCCCACCTACGGCAAATTCATGGTTTAGATACTCACCTGTCCACTGGGAGTTGACCGAGGACCCATCTCTGTAGCATTCCATCAAAGTTTGAGTGGCTAGTTGGAGGCCACTGCTGAATAAAAGGCATATGACATGCCATCTGAAATTTGTCAAATGGCACTTAAAGGACTCTGAGGGCATGATGATAAATATTCTCTTGTCTAATGAGACCAACATTGAACTACTAGGCCTGAATTTTAAGTGCTACGTTTGGAAAAAACAATCTGGTTTATACGATCCCTACGGTGAAGCATGGCCATGAGTATCATACTTTTGGGGGCTACTTTTGATTGGCAGGGACTGGGAGACTGGTCAGGATGGATGATCAGAGCAAAAGAGGCCCTTCAAGATAACCCAATCCAGAGCTTACAGGACCACCAACCGTCAATGACCCTAAGCACACATCCGAGACAATGCTGGAGTGGCTAAGGGACAATCTGTAAATGTCCTTGAATGACCCAGCTAAAGCCTAAACTTGAACCTGATTGAACATCACCTGGAGAAAACAAAATACATTAAATCTATATTTGGCGCATGCTCCATCCTTATTGTGAAACGTGGTGGTAGCATCGTGTTATAGGTATGCTTCTGTGTCAAGGCCTAAGACTGTTGAGATTTTAGAGGGCAAAATGGATGCAGCAAAGTACGAAGAAGTCCTGGGGCACCTACAGCAGACCTGTGACTTGGTTTAAGATTATTTTTCCAGCAGTACAATGACCCCGAACATAAAACAGCTCGTTACCTGTATAAAAGACACCTGGGAGACAGAAATCTTTCTGAATGAGAGGGGATCATTCCTACTGTGGAAGACTTGTGATCTATATTACCTGAAAAAGCATGCACAGATGCATACTTTGAAAATCCACCAGAAATAGTCTAAACATAATTGTTTTATTTTAACGTACTATAACGAAGCCACTGAAACTTGTAGCCAGCAATGTTTTTGTCTATCATGAACAAATCCTAATTCATAATTTGTTGTGGCAAGGCATGAACACTGGTCCCCTGCATGGCAGTCCACGTCTCTAACCACTATGCTATTTAAGAAGGTAGTCAGTCAGCCAGTTACTGTCAGTCACTCAGTCCCACCATGGTCTGGCAAAAAAAGATCAAATACAGTCCCCTCCAAAAGTTTTGGAATGGCAGTATTGGTGATGTCGATGGGTTGCAGGCTTGAGGCAGTTATTGCAAGCACGGGTAATGCCTGCCACCAAATATTAAATGTTATTTACTTCAAGATTATTAGTTCCATTACTTTTGCTCACCTAAAAATGCTATGGTCTAATACAAATGGTGATATGTCCTGAGTTGTTTAACACATCTAGATGTGAATACCAGGAAATAAAAGCTGAAAATCTGAACTCTTGTATATACTCATCATTTGATCTTAAACCCAAATATCTTCAGTGACCATCAAGAACAAAGGAATTTGCCTTGCCGTTCAAATACTTTTGGAGGGGACTGTATTTAACATGTAGAGAATAAATATGTTGCTTGTGATTTGGTTGCTATTAGGGAGGATATTGTAGAGTGCATTAGCTACTCAAGTGGACATGAACAACAGGGCAGATTTAATAATATAATAGTATTTTTTTTCTAATTTGTACCCATATAATTTATCACGTGCGGCATCCGGTGGAATGTGGGGTAGCTGTGGTTGGGGTACCACCTTTGACAAATTTTGAGCCAGGACATATCTTGTTGATTAACATTTTGTGACTTAATTCTCTATGGGTACATTGTTTTTTGTGCACATTTCATTCATCATTCGTAGTAAAAATGTCACAGTGATTAGTATACATTTGTAATGGTACCGTTGTGTTGGGCACCTGTCATTGCAGGAAAAAAAGCATACCGTGCTTTGATCTTGCCTGGACTGAAGGGATTAAGCTCCCATTCTTTTCCTCAAGATAATTAGGACTGTTGGCTAAAAAAACTTTACTTAAAAGCAGTGCTCCAATAATAAGGGGGGATTGGGGGTGTTTAACCCCCCTTATTTAGACTTGGGCCCGCAAAAAGAGGCAACAACAACAGGTAGGTGGTTAAAATTGATTTATATTGCAATATATTTACCGTATTTATGCTAAGTAACGAAATAGCTGACAAATTTAGATTGTGTTCATGCCTTAAATGTTAGTTGCTGTATTGGGTTCCCTTCACACCCTGGAGAAAATGTTGTCCCCCGATTGTCACGGTATAATTCACACTACTAAAATCTAGTTGATTGATACAACGTGTTAAACAAAATACATTTATATTTTAGATTGTTCAAAGTAGCCAGCCGTTACCTTGATGACTGCTTGGCATTTTGTCAACCAGCTTGTCCTTCTTGGTCAAATAGCCCTTACAAAGGTGTGTTTTGGATGAATTGTCCTGTTGAAGAAGATATGATAATCCCACTAAATATAAACAAGGTGGGATACTGTATCGATGCTGAATGCTGTGGTAGCATTGCTGGTTGAGTGTCTTGATTTCTAAATAAATCAGTATCACCAGGAAAGCACCATCCCACCATTTAATCCATGCTTCATGGTGGGAACCGCACGTGGAAATCATCTTTTCACCTACTTTGTGTCCCATAAATACACATTGGATGGAACCTAAAATCTCAGATTTGGTCTGATCAGGCCAAAGGGCAGATTTTCAAAGGACAGGTTTTTACCCAAGTAGTAGTAGTTTCTTTGCATGAATCAGGCCCTTATGTCCGAATAGCTGCAGTCTCCTCTGAACACTTGATGTTGCGGTGTCTGTTACTTGACTTTTCTCAAGCATCTCATGAGTGTGTTTGATAGGAATTTCACTAACAAAGCTCTACTTGGATATACATTTCAGATCCGATAAAGGCCTTTACTTCACAGTAGGGATTTGCACATCTGCATTACCATCCCTCATTTGTTTTATGTAATTAACGTATATTCTGAACTTTCATGTTGATAGAGGAGTAAGGGATTTGGACATATGTTTCTGCATGACCCTTTCCTAATGAGGAAGATGCTTCAGGAATGAACTGTGGGATTACTGAATAGAACATGCACACAAAATCCCTTTCCATTCCATCCCCTATTGTATACATTTTTATATGCTCAATAATTTCTTTAATGATTGATTTTATTGATTATTTTACAGGTGGAGGAGTTTGTTCGGTCCCAGAGCTCCTGCCGCACCCCTCAACGTAGCACTGCTTTTGGACGCAACATCAGCTTCTCCTATGACTGCTATGCTTTGGACCCCCAGGAGGCCCTGCCCTGGGCCGGGGGCCCTGATGAAGAGCCTTCTGGTGGGGGCCTGGACTTCAACAGCTTCCTCAACAACCATCAGGGCCTTATCGGTAATGGGCGAGAGATAGATTGGGGAAGGCTAAGTCCAGGAGGAGCTCATTGCTCTGGAGATGGGACCATCCTGAGGGTAGAGGTGGAAAAGTACTTGAATGGAGGCAACATGATCTCATCCAGCCCTGAAGAACTGTGTACCTCCCTGTTTGAGATGCTGGCATCCGCAAAGAGTGATGACGAGCTGCAGAATGAGGTGAGTGGTATCTGACCTGAATCTTACTGCGTTTACCTGAACTTAACCAACTAGGGTCTGGGGTTTGGACCTGTGTCAGATCATGTCCATCTTGCACCCATATCCACCGTGGTCCTTTTCAAAAGCAAAGCAACCTTGACCTTTAGCACAGGATGTGTGCAAGTGTTTTTGTTTTGGTATGTGTCTCATGCAAAAAGTTGTCTTTGAAAAGCAGATCTTAACCTTCTGTGAAATGGGGTGAATCTCACTGCCTCACAGAGCTCCTGCTTTCGTTCTGAAATATCTTATTCGTTTATATAGTTTTTATGTTCTACCTTTGGTTGATTGTGGAACATTGTTGAAATTCATGTTTTTGGAATACAGGCCAGAAATGGGTCTGGTGTTGGTTCTTACATGTTAGTGGTTCTAGTTCTTACATGTTTTGTAATGTCTGAAAATAACGGGTTATCTGATTTTACCTTTTTATACATGTCACAATGGAGATCACTAGTCCACTAACAACCAAACCTAACGTAGGACGCATAAAGAAATGCTTTACCTAATCAGCTGAAACTCCAGTTTTTTGTTATTGTTTTTCACCCGGATGTAACCATAGCTTTTCTGTTGGTAGCTGGTGGTTTATCGGTTTCGCAAACGATGTATAAACTACAAGAGACTTGATCATTTAAGGTTAATGCCTGTTAGTTTTTCTTGCAAACTTTTCTAGCATTCAGATAAATTTTTTACTAAGCTAGATTTGGATATGTTCTGATATTTATAAATGATAATCTGCTATGCCGGTGTTTACCACAGACCCATACTAACCTTATTTGTCATTAGAGAACCACAATGGAGTTAGCCTCTGTTAATGCCTACAAAAATATGTGAATTACCACAGCTGCATTATGCCTGATATACACATACCTGTGTCAGTGATACAGTTTCATGTTTAAGGCCCAAGATTGTATTTGCTTTTTAGGGGACAGAAAGACCTTGAGTTTACTGTATGTTGAAAGCATAGTTACAGATGAATCACGACATGGGCTGAAGGACTGGGCTGCTGCTGACAGAAAGAGTGAGGGCAGCAACAGGCAATTAAGGCAGCACTTAGTCTGTGCTGAGCCATGGTGTTATAGAGACATGTCGTTTACCTTATCCACAAGAAAAGAACACACTCTGAGAGTGAGGGACTGTGATGCCATGCTGTGATGGAGTAGAAGGGAAAGATGAATTGAGGCTCTGGGCAGAGCTCCCATTTTTCTTTTGCTGGGGCATACCCCCCTCTCACACGCACACAACATACACCAACACAGAAGGTCACCATACACCTTAATTAATTTATTTTATGTTTGGCTCTGGCCTTCTGTTTGCTTTGCTCTTCCTCCGTTCCACTCTAGTATATTTAAGTAATTTAATCCATGGCAACTTTAAGTACTTCATACGATGTCATGCATTTTTCATACTGACCATTTTTGCTGCTTTTTCACACCATCCATGGTAATAGAACCCACAATCCTTCCTCTAGCAATAGATGTACATTTGGTGTATTTATACTGATGGGCCAAAACATTATAACGCCTCAAAGGTGAAGCGAATAATGTTGGTCATCTCTTCCCAAGGCCGCATATGAAGGTCTGGGTAGATTAGATGGTGAGGGAACAATCAGTTTTTGTTGTCAACGTGTTGGATGCAGGAGAATTGGATCCGAGTCAAGACCTGAGCGACTTTGACAAGGGACAAATTGTATGGCCAGACGACTGGGTCAGAGCATCTCTGAAACGGCAGGCTTTGTGGGTGCTCCTGTGTTCATGGTGCTAAAATGGTGGCACTTGGAGTACCAACAGCATGTTAGGCTGGTGGTCATAATGTTTTGGCTCTTCAGTGTTAGCTGTGAAAGGTCAGGATTGGAGTGCCCTCTGTAGGCCACTTGGTGACAGCATGCGCTACTGTAACTTGGTGATTACATTTTCATCTTTCAATAAAGACATGGACAAGCACAGCATAATTCTGTTCTTGTATGTTCTCATTTCTTTCTTTTATGCATTCTACTTAACTCTTTCTTTTTTACCTCTCTCGCTAACATATAGATACTGTCTTATCTTCTCCCCTTCTTTTGTCCCTCCATCTCTCACTCTTCCAAATGCTTTTTCTTGAAACAGCAGAATGGAGGTTGAACAACTACTTGCTTCTATTCACTTTCATGTTCCTCACGTAGTTGACATTTGAAATCCAACTCTCTCACTGACATCTTTAGATGTGCCCTTTTTGTGTGCGTGTGCGCGCGTGCGCGTGTGCGCGTGTTCCATACCTCCCAGTATATGACTCCAAAGTCAACAGCACAGTTTCAAGGCTCTGTACCATTATTTTTGTACCACTGGAATAATGGCATTTGTTGAAAACATAATAATTTTACTTTTAGAATACATCTTCATACACTCAAAGAAAACACATAATACCCTAATTTTGTTGGCACTCCCCATGTTGCGCTGATGAGCTGTATTATTTTGAAAAACAATCTATCATCTAATCTTTCATTAAGAAATGAACTGTATGTCACCACTGCATAACAAAAGAAGCTTACCCAGCTGCTACTACCTCAAACATGTTGAAACATCTACGCCAACATCACTCCAGTATCAATATCCCTGGAGCGACAAGGAAAAGCAAAGAAGAACAAGAGAATTTTGTCTCACCTAAGAATTCAAACAGCCCTTAGTCCTGTTGTAATGTTTGTAAAGCTATCAAAATCCTAATTGTATTGGTCGCTAAAACAAGATTGGTTACAAGCATTTCAGATACAAAACAAGGTTTCTAATTGTAAACTCATGACATTTTCAGATTTGAAGTTTTTGGACACAGTGTAAAATGTATTCACTTGCTGCTTCATTCGGCCTTAAAAGTAAAGAAACCTTTAAAGTTGTTAAGTTGCCGGTTTTCAATGTGAATTAATTTCACTTAGAAACTTTTGGTGTTTAAATATTCTACACACATTATTACATTGGTAATCGTTATTTACTTAGTTGTACGAACCAGAAACTCTCTAAAACACGGCTGGCACCTTGTTTTTTGCACCCAGTTTATTCTACCCCACAACTCATACCCGGAGACCCCTGAAGAGCCCATACCAAATGTCAGCCACGTACTCAAGATATCCATTTTACATGATTATAACTGTCCTAACAGACAATACATACATATCGTCTACAAATATACATTAGTATGTACATTGAATGTATTTTGTGCATACAGTCCAATAATGTGTGTTGTCATGGGAAGTTCCTAACTTGAGTACTTCAAAATGGGTTCTAACAGAGTGGTTTGGCTTCTGAGCTCCATCCCTCTGAGGGGAAGACTGTCTCTCATTTCCAGCGGCCTTTGTTGTCCTCCTCACCTTCACTTCCTGGCAGAGAGGATACAACGAACTCCAAAGATGGAATTGATTAGTGCCCATAAAAAGAATTCACTCCAGGCAGCGGGTAAAAAACAACCCAACAAAAACCATATTCCCATTCACTGAGAGGAAAATTACTTTGGAGGTAGGGAATGAAAGATCAACCACACAAAGAAAGACAACCCTTCACAGATGAAGATGGCTGACCTGACATCATCAAAGACTGTCTATTGTTTGGCTCCCTGGCTAGCTGAGTCCCTACAGAAGATGTGAAGAAGTAAAAAAGCAAACCTATTCCATTACCCCCAACCACCTACCCACAGATAACGTGCAAAGTCAGATATTTGGAATGGGCAACAATGCTGATACAGTTACATCCAGAAGTATGTAGACATTGACAACATTTTCATTATTTTGACCCTGGGTGGCTTTCACAATATGTTGTGGGTGATTGTCCATCTGTAAAGTGATGTGCTGTCCAATCAACTTGGTTGAATTTGGCTAAATCTGAGCAGACAACATATCCCTATGTGCTTCAGAATTTATCAGTCTGCTTCCGTCTTTAGAGGCAAAATCAATAAACACTAGTGACACAGTGCCATTGGAAGCCATGCGTGCCCATGCCATCACACTGCCTCTACTGTACCGAGCCTTTTCCATACTTTTTTCTTCCCATCATTCTAGTACAGGTTGATCTTAGTGTCATCTGTCCAATGAATGCCATTCCAGGACTGGGCTGGCTTTTTTAAATGTTTTTTGGCTAAGTCTAATCTGGCCGTTCTATTCTTCAGGCTTATGAATGGTTTGCACTTTGTGGTGAACCCTCCGTATTTGCTCAAGTGAAGTCTTCTCTATATGGTACACTTGTATAATGATATAGCCTGCCTCCTTGGGAGTGTTCTACACTTGGGTGGATGTTGTGAAGGGGTTTTTCTTTACCATGGAAAATATCCTATGTTCATCCACCACTGTTGTCTTCTGTGGACGTCCAGGCCTTTTTGTGTTGCTGAGCTCACCAGTGCGTTCTCTTTTTCTCAGAATGTACCAAACTGTTGATATGGCCCCTCCTAATGTTCCTGCTATCTCGCTGATGGATTTGTATATTTTTTGCAGCCCTAGGCTGGCCTGCTTTACGTGCATTGAGAGCTCCTTTGACACCGCAACCGCTTCCAAATGTAAATGCCACACCTGGAATCAGCTCCAGACCTTTATCCATGGAACTGTAACATATTAAAGTGCTGTAATTCCTAAACCCTTCCTCCAATTTGGATGTGAATGCCCTCTAATGAAAACTTAGAGACTACACTTTAAGACCATAGCCATTATTGAACTGTAACTTGAATATATTTTGGTAAACAGCCTAAACCAATTGTCAGTATCCAATTATTTCTGGGCCTAACTATATATGGTACTATATGTGACTATTGTCTCCCATTGTTATACACAGCAGTTACTCCTATTCTATAGTTAATGTTTCTTTCCTCTACTAGCTCTGTGATTGCTTCCCTTCTATGTTTGCTGTTGTTTTTATTCACAGTCTGCTAAGTGCCAGGTGGCTGTGTTTTTGGGGGGCTAAGCAGCAGAGCATATTCTGTCCCAGGCCCAGACTTAATTTAGGCATGATAATTACCAGGTGTTCATTCTTGGCAATGCAGGCCTGTGTTCAGACAGGAGGGTGGAGAATGGTGAACCATAGGATGTGTGTTTGTTTACTTCTTTAGTAGTGTTTTTGGCTCAGACAAGCCAGCTGATGTCTCCCACTCCCTCTTCCCCTTGTACCTCTATCTTACACTTTCTCCCTAGCTGTTTGAGCTGCTGGGTCCAGAGGGATTTGAGATGATATCCGTTCTCCTCCAGAGAAGGGCTTCTGTCGTGGACTCTTTCCTCTCTGTCCCTGCAGACAGGATCAACCACCCACCAGGTGAGTCAGAATCTCCACACCCCTGCACACACTGCAACCAGGTCATCTCCATAGCAACCAGAGACCCACCACATTTTCTGAGAGTAGTGCAGTAGAGTTATGAGTGAAGGATTATTGGTGAATTAATCTGCAGACCATTGATTTAAAGTTCTAGGTCTACTTACCTTGCCAACTTTTGGCGTAATTGCTTAGTATGAATGTCACACTAACACCATTCATTAATCGAAAGAATGACTTGTGATGTGATTCCTCCCAACATTCATTATTGCTAGGGTATTTTATAAGGACAAGGCTGTGCTGAAAGGTAGGAGTAGTCTGGGTGTGTTTGGGTCACAGATTTAAACTGTTTGCTATGCATTTCTGAATGGGGTGTTAACCTTTGCCATCTGGTCCATGTTGAGATGTTAATCCGTAAAATACATACAGCCCAGTAAAGCTCGAACAACCCAAAAAAATCCATCTGAGGATTTGATGTACAAATCAATACTGGTCTGAAATGGAGGATAATTTTGATTGTATTCCCTCTAGGACTGTTGAATGGATAGGTACCAAATAAAATGCAAACAGTGTCTGTCTGACAGTTGTTGGCTGGTTTAACTGGCATCTATGGCATGCAATTAGTAATATGATATACGGGAAACTTTACTTGTATTTTTGTTGCATCCAGTCCTTTCAGAAATTATTTCAAACCCTTCACTTACTCCAAATGTTGTTGTTATAGATTTAGTTTATAATTAAATAACTTTTTTCATCAATCTACACACCATGCCCCATAATGACAAAAAAACTACTTTATAAACTTTTATTTTCAGGACCTTTGCCATAACACGGCAGATTGAGCTCAGATACACTATGTAATTGGGGTCCAGCTGTGGTAAATTCAATTGACTAGATTTTTTAAAGACGCCCCTGTCCTTATAAGGTCCCACACTTGCACACAGTGGAAGTCAACAAGCAAGCCAGGAAGCCCAAGGAACTCTGTAGACCACCAAAAATTGGGTTGGAATTACCAAGATCCATAGAGCTTAAAGGCTTTCCTTTATCGATGGATGACATCATAAAAGATCAATCGATTTATGTCATGAAACAAAAAAATTGCTTAGGAAAACATTGGAGATTTTCTAAACATTATCTTTCAGGGCGGATTTGTTAGTCCAGCAGTTGAAAACACCCGCTTGGATGGCACTGAGGTTGCAGGAATGTATAGCCGGGGGAATCTTCCTTTATTTAGCCTACCTTCCACCCGTCTTTGATTTCCATTCAGCGGTGGTAGCATATCCCCCAGAAAGTTACTTTATCTCCGTACCTCCTTTCTATGCTGTATATGTACAGATACTCAAGTCTCTGGTGTGGAACTCTGCATCTTCTCCAGGGTTACCTTCGGTCTCTGTGCTGCCTCTCTGATTAATGCCCTCCTTGCCCGGTCCGTGAGTTTTGTTAGACGGCCGTCTCCTGGGAGGTTTGCTGTTGTGCCATGTTCTTTTCATTTGGTTATGATAGATTTGATGGTGCTCCTGGGGATCATCTAATATTTTGATATTTTTTATAACTTAACCCTGACTTGTACTTCTCAACAACATTGTCCCTTACTTGTTTTGAGAGTTCCTTGATCTTCATGGCAGTGTTTGGTTAGTGGTGCCTCTTGCTTAGGTGTTGCAGCCTCTGTGGCCTTTCAAAAACGGTATGTATATGAACTGACAGATCATGTGACACTTAGATTGTACCCAGGTGGACATCATTTCACAAATTATGTGACTTCTGAAGGTAATTGGTTGCACCAGAGCTTATTGTAGGCTTCATTACAAAGGGGGTGAATACATATGCACATGCCGATTTTCAGTTTTGTATTTAAAAAAAATAGTTTTATGTATGTATTTTTCTCATTTCACTTCTGCAACTTAGACTATTGTGTTCTGATCCATAACATACAATTCAGATGGAAAAAAAACATTGAACTAAAGGCTGTAATGCAACACAGTAGGTACAAAGCCAAGGGGGTGAATTCTTTTGCAAGGCATTGTACGTTTGTGCATAATGAACATTTATTTTTATTCAATAAGTAACGACAACATTACCCCCCCCAAGTTCCAAATAAAAATATTGTCATTTATTTGTTGAACATAATGACTAGTCAAAATCACCAAAAATAAGATTGTTTTAAGTAATTCAAAGAAAACAAATTCCTAATCACTTTTCAACAACAAAATCAAAATATTCAAATATTCTTCAAATATTCTTACTTATGAAGATTTCTGAGAACTCAATATTTGCTTGAATAACCCAGATTTTATTATCTCAGTTTCATGTGCCTTAGCATGCTCCCCACCTATCTGTCACATTGCTGTTGGATGACTTTATGCCACTCCTGGCACAAACATTAAAGTTGCTTGGCTTTGTTTGATGGCTTATGACCATTCATCTTCCTCTTGATGAAATTCCAGAGGTTTTAAATGCTGTTCTGGTCTAGAGATTGGGCTGGCCCTGACAGGGTCTTGATCTGGTGGTCCTCTATCCACACCTTAACTGACTTGGCTGTGTGGCATGGTGCATTGTCATACTGGAAAAACACTTCTCAGCATTGTGGGGAACATTTTTAGAGCAGGAAGAAGCAGGTGTTCTTCTAGAGTAACCTTGTACTTGGCTTGATTCATGCGTCCTTCACAATGACAAATCTGCCTGATTCCAGCCTTGCTGAAGCATCCCCAGAGCATCACCTGTCCACCAAATTATTCTAGGTACACTGACTTTTTGCCAGTGTACCTAGAATTATTAATCTGACTTGTTTACAGCACACATTTCAAAAGCCAGCATCCATGATGGTGATGCATTAGTGCACATGGCATGGGTGACATGTGTGTCTGTGAAGGCACCATTCATGTTCATGAACAGTATGTACAGGGTTTGGAGCAACATATGCTGCTATTCAGACAATGGCTTTTTCAGGGAAGGCCATGCTTATTTCAGTAAAACAATGCCAAACCACATTCTGCATGCATCACAACAGCATGGCTCCGTAGTAAAAGAGTAATGGTGCTAAACTTTCCTGCCTGCAGTGCAGACCTGTTACCCATTGAAAACCTTTGGCGCATTATGAAATGAAAAATACAACCAACCTGACCCTGAACTGTTGAGCAGCGGAAATCCAATATCAAGCAAGAATGGGAAAACATTTCCCTTTCTAAACTCCGGCTTCCAAATGCTCCTCAGTTCCCAAATGCTTACAGTTTTGTTAAAAAAAGTGATGCAACACAGTGGTAAACATGCCCATCCTAACTTTTTTTAAATGTGTTGCTATCATCAAATTTACAATGGGATTGTATTTTTCCAAAAACAATAACATTCCTCGGTTTCAACAATTGATAGGTTGTCTTTGTACTATTTTAAATTAATTATAGGGATAAATGTGCCCATCATTGCATTTAGTTAATTTCTTTTGACACCTCATACAGACTCTTTTGCTAACCGGGCAGGGTTTTATAAATTCTTTTATTTTTGGAAACATTCTTAATTAAACACGTTTTTTCACACCTGCTTAATATGTTTCACAGTATATTGCCTCCACCTTTGCCTGAGTCAGGTAGTACCTGGGGTCTCATGTATCAAGCTTGCATACGTTTATAACTACATTCTGGCTTATGTGGAAATCCTACGTTTTACGTTCGCACAAAATTATTGGGATTCATCAAACTGTGATAAATCAGACCCATACTATACTTCTGCATATGTGTACAAGACCAAGGAGCACCTACAATTTCCCATAAGGTATCCAAATCATCCCTATTGGCCATGTAATTTCAGTCAATACACCAAGCAAGGTGGAGACCTGTCAGAAAAAACATCCAAGAAAATAAGTTTCCCATAATGAGAACTTCAGATAATATTGCCTGATATAGAATCTAAAAACGTGTTGTTTTTCCAAAATGTGTCAAATAGCCCGACAAGCAGTCATAAATATTCCTCACTGCAAGACGTGGCTGTTAATAAAACCAAGTGGTCCCAGATCAGTCAATGGTGACATGAAAAAGCGATTTGTTGCACTCCTAACTCTAGTCACAACTGCAGGAATTGGGCAAAGTATGGCATTTTTCCCATTGACTTGCAAAATGCTAGCATCATTGGGGTGATCTGAGCGGAAAAGTCCAAGATGATAGAAATCCAAATTTATACCCACATGTTGTTGTGCGATACTTTCTGTCAATCATCATTTGGCATTAGGCTAATCATAATATTTTCAAGACATTCAAGAAACATGAATACAGACATACAATCAAAGTGAATTGGTCATGCCGCGTTTCGTATTGTTTCTAGAGAAGACTGCATGGGTTTGTGGCAGTACATCTGTAGTTGTCTTTCAAATGCAAAATATGTTAAAAGAAATTGTAGCCTAAAGAATGTGGCCACGGATGTATATACGTTTTCAGATGCTCAATGACTCTTGGAAAGAACTTGTGTTAAAATTATTGTTCCTTGTTTGTGAAATGCATTTTTTTTTAGTGCAGCCTAGCAATAGCCTGTAACTTTTATTTGGAGTATGCCTATTGGCTGTTTCATTCGATTTATTGTGAATGTTTTATTCATTTTCATTCTGTGAAAATTTTAGATACAAGTAATTTCTGAACTGTAGCCTATTGTCAATTTTGTCAAATTACTAATTGTAAGCATATGTGCTAACCCTGTAGCTTATTCAGAAACACAAAAAACCTCTAGGTCATAAAAGTGAGCATCTTTAAATAAATTGGCATACTGTAGTGAATGGTGAAATATGCATTGTTGACTGGGGGGCTATTGTTCAATCACCTGATGCTTTCTTCATAGAACATGTACGCCAACCAAGGTGTGATTTATGTGGCCGAGGTACTCTACCTAGATTGTGCTACTGTCCCGTTGTGAAATCTTCAGACATTTCCAAACCTTTATTCTGGTAAGCTGGATCCTACAGGAATGGCTGGTCAGACCTTGTGATACATTCTGCTGTTTTAATCACCCTCTGAAGTGCTTTGTGGTCAGGTGGTGCAGCTGCCATACCCGGCAATGACACAGCTGTACCACTGCTTCCTGTGGACAACAATCATCTCCTTCGTTTTGCTGATATTGAGCTGGAGGTTGTTCTCAATGTTGTCAGAGATCAGGCCTATGATGGTGGTGTCCTTAGAAAACTTAACGATGGTGTTCGAGACGTGAGTTGCCAGGCAGTCAATGGGGTGAAGATAGAGTACAGGAACGGGCTCAGCACACAGCCCTGGGGGGAGCCAGTGCTGAGAATCAGTGAGGAGGAGGTGGTGTTGCCCATCCGCACCATCTGGGGTCTGCCCGTCAGGAAATTCAGGATCCATCTGTACTTAGAGGGGTCGAGGCCCAGATCCCTGAGCTTCACCGCTAGCTTGTGGTGCACAATGGTGTTGGAGGCTGTGCTATAGTCAATGAACAGTATTCTCACGTGTTCCTCTTGTCCAGATGAGGACAACAATGATGGACTTTTTGAAGCAGGTGTGGACCCCTGACTGACATGATTTTGTAGTTGTATGTGGCACAACTTAGTCGAAAAATGTGCTAAAAAATATCACAGTTTAACCGTATATAGTTTTAGTTAGTGCTTGCTATTACGTAGCTACTGTATGTTGTAGCAAGCAAATGTGTTTGTCTAACCTGACCCAAAACACATGCACAGATGCGTACTTTGAAAATCTTCGAAAGTTTTTGTCGATCCGGAAAAATTCATAATGCATACCTCACTTTGCCTGTGAGGAGATCTGAACACAGGACCCATAGGTTGCAGGTCCTCATTGCTAACCACTACGCTATTTAACAAAAGTCAGTCAGTCAGTCAGTCAGTCAGTCAGTCAGTCAGTCAGTCAGTCAGTCAGTCAGTCAGTCAGTCAGTCAGTCAGTCAGTCAGTCAGTCAGTCAGTCAGTCAGTCAGTCAGTCAGTCAGTCAGTCAGTCACCTTTGCTCTTCTTAGCTGGCTCCGCTTACACGGTCCGGCAAAAACACAACCATCATAACCAACAGTTTCCTCAATGTTTGAACTTTAATTTGTTCTGTCCACTCGCCATCCCAGGTCACATCTGATAGTGTATCCTGCTTCTCTAGTATGTCCACAACACCATGTTCCTTGTGCAATGAAGAGCTTTTTGTAGTATGTGCACACACCTTCACAACAGAAATTGTTGAATCATCTTTCCTTTTGCTATGATGAACATGCAAAATTGCCTGAATGCATATCTGCTATCAGTATGTTGACATTATGACTCAGGGTGTGTCCTGATTGCATCTAGCGAGGCTATGAGCTTCGTCAATTGTGCATGGGAGGAGAAACGAACCACCTGTTTCTGCCCTGTGCCATAGGAGAAGTGAGGCAACACACTGCTCAGCCTCTGAAACTGGCTGTATCCTTTATTGCTGTTATTACATGCGGTTTGCTCCCTCATTACATAATGCATCAAAAGCAACTTCAGAAATGTCCAATTAAATCCAACAGGGGAAATAAATGCAGTGGCCAATGAGACTTACTATGGGAGACTGTAGTGTGACATTGATTATTTAAATTGGCCAATTGCGGCGATCCCTATAGAGCTGCTGATTTCTGGTGTTCTTATGGGCGATAAAGGCCTTCTGAAGCAAGGGTCCATCAGGCCTTGTGCAGATTTGGGAGGATGTGTCTAGGAACTAGATTAGGTAAAGAAGGATTCGGTCATTGACAGTGGTTGTGTCTTGGTTTTAAGGTTTATTTGTTGAATACACCGAACAACACAGCTACATCTTGCTCAAAAAAATGGTGACATGGCACACGGCAACTACATAGACAGTTAAGAATATATAAGCAAAAATATAGCCTGAATTCTTTTTTTTTTAGCAACAATATACATAAAACGGTACCCTAGCAGCAATTAAAAAAAGGGTACTGTAAGCTAGCAGCAGTCTGCCATACTCCATATATCCATAATACTACCTAGTAATATACATATGTGTAAACTAGCAGCATTTGGTAGAATTATTGAATGTTATAGATACATCTAAGTGTAATACGCTTATGAATGGTGGCATTGTACACTCCAACTAGGTATTGAGAGTTCGACAGCAAAAATATTCCAAGAATATAAGCAAGATTATACATAACTCTGTACATTAGCAGCAGTTTATGAAGAGTACTATAAACTAGGAGATATGTTTGTAGTGGTACTAGCAACAATATACATAAATGTAAACCAGTATCAATTCCTGAAAGGACATCGGAGCATCTGGAAAGTTTGTGTGTGGTCAGTGTTGCTTGTTGAGGAGCCTTATGGCCTGAAAGAAAAACAGCGAGTAGAAGTGCATGCCCCGATGCGCCGGTAGTGTCTACCAGAAGGCAGCAGTCTGTAGAGACGATCGCTTGGGTGGCTGTGATCTTTTTTCCATACTTTCCTCAAGTATCATGGTTGGTAGAATCCTTGCATGGAGAGGAGATGGCAGAAGATGATGCGCTCCACACTTTACCACCCTCTGGAGGAACTTGCAGTTTGCTGAGGAGCAGCTGCCGTACCAGGAAGTAGTTGTTTTTGGGCAATTTTCACAAGTGAGGTCATTGATGAACATATCGAGAAACTTGAATTTGGACTCTTTTCCCCCCCCACCTCCGTCAATGTGTATGGGGGCATGAAACCCCCCGCCTTTTCCCTGAAGTCCATGATCATCTCTTTAGTCTTGCAGACATTGAGAGTGAGGTTGTTGTCCTGGCAGGTTCTGTACCTCCTCTCTGTAAGCGGTCTCGTCGTTGCAGAGACCCAGGATGGTAGTGTTGTCCGCGTGTGGAAGTGTGGAGTCCCAGTGTCCCAAGCTAAGGAGCAAGCTTGGTGGGCACAATAGGGTTGAATGCAGAGCTGTAGCCCACAAACAGCATCCTCAAGTTAAGTGTTGCCTTTTTCCAGGTGGGAGAGCACTGTGTGTGTTGTCAGGGCGATGGCATTGTCCGTAGATGTGTTGGGGAGCTATTGGTGGAAAAGGGGTCAGCAAGGGTGGAGCAGATGTGAAGCCTCCAGGTTCTCTGTAATGTTTTCCTTATTTCGCATCATTGCATTGTTTCAGGATCCATCCAAGCATCATTTTTGGTTTTGTGACTGATGGTATGAGGCCTGCCTCTAAAATGTGTTGATATTTATCTGCATCCATTCAACCTTCCACCTTCTCCAGGGCGCCAGAGCCTGTTGAAGACAAGCACCTTCAAAATATCAGACCACTGCCACCATGTTTGAGTCTGGGATTGGTATTGGCATTGGCCATTTTATGTTGCCACGCATACCTTTGATGAACAAATAATTAAACTTTTGTTTCATCAGACCACAATCTTGTTCCCCAAAAACCACTAGACTGTAGACTGTACTAGAAAGTTAGCTACTTTCTTGCCTACTGGTAAAGTGGAAAAAACGCAGATCAACTTGATGTCTGGTCTGTTGGGCAAGTCAAATTCCACGATTTGCTACTTGTCTTGTACTACTCTAATTCAAATCTGCACGGATGCAGTGTGGTTAGTATTCAGTATGTCTATAAACTGGTCAGTTTATATTAGTTGTATGCATTCTTTTTTTACTTAAAATGTTTAGGGTTTAAGAATTTTGCATAAATGTGTTAAAGCGACAAAAACTATCATGCTAAAATATAATCTTGCAAACTATTTATTCAACCATATGTTTAATTTTGGGGGGACATGGAAGTTGTGTAGGATGGACACCACCCTGTAATAACAAACACAACGCCAGTCCTAATCTAATGTAATTTTACTGCTTTGTTGGTTTGTCTGTCTTCACACCTGGGTTGTCTGAGTGTGTGGGGCTAATTGGTCCCCCCATCTTGTATGTCTGCTCATCTGAGGAAGCAAATAAGCACATTGGTATGCAATATGATTCGCCCCGCCGTGTTGAGACACCAGTCATGTTGCCTTTTCAGAACGCATCTCTTTCACTCCACTCCCCTGTTGCCCTGACATTTTTTTTTCTTTGTTGTGACTCCCAAGTAGCATTTACTGAATGTCCTATCTCTGGCCTTCCTCTCCATCTCCCTCTACATTTGAGTGTCCATAAGATGTATCCATAGGCCAAATCGGTATTGTGATAATAATCTGTGTAATTTCCAGATAGTTATGTTCCTGTATTTGCTGAGGTGGTATGTTGATACTCCTGAAGGACACCATGATATTCTGGCATGAAATCCTCCACACTAGCTCTACTCAAACACAGACTACATGCACAGATTACACTTAATCATAGATCCCATTAAAGAGATGAGACTTCGGTAAAGACAGGTTAAGGCAGTGAGTCTGAGTGTTTTGGTTGTAGTCAAGATTCTACCAGATGCACTGGTAGAATTAAGCACACTAATAGAAGTTGAGTAATTTTCTTGTCTAGATAACTGGAGAGATCAGAATTATGATACTGTAATCTTGATGTAACGAAAGCGACAATTACATGAAGTTGTGTTTGCTTATTATGGCTTCAAAGACCTGTACACATTTCTGAGGTGTGTTAAGATTTCTGCACTGTAAAACCTTTTCCTGTAAAAAAGTATTATGTTGGCAACAAAATTATGATCTGATTATTTAATGTCATTATCCATGATCGGATAGTTACTGAAAACCAGGCATTCTCGCATCACTCACACAGCATGGCATGCTAAGCGCTTAATTGGATGATTCTGGTCTCAGTGAAGATAGGAGTGGGAATGTTTGTTGATCCTGCTGCCATCAGAGGATCTCCTGCGCACACACACACACACACACACACACACACACACACACACACACACACACACACACAAACTGTATTTACATTCACTTTCACTCATTCATCTCTCAGGGCCAAACTCTCTGCATTACTTTATTACCATTATCTGCAAATACATTTTGAGTAAATCAGAATAATTTGAAAGCTATTTTCCATGGTCTTTACTGAGCCGTAAACGCAGTTGGGAGTGTGCAATGAGTGCAGACAAATGCTTCTTTTTTTTTTTTTTTTGCGCAAGGATGTGACATGTTTTCAGAGCAACCCTCTCACCCACCATTCTGGTGACGTCCCTGATTAATAAAACATGTTCTTTCGATATACTTAATTTTTCGTGTGAGCAAGTATGTCATTAAAGTTGCTTTCCGGTCTCAACTCAACAGAGATGCAAACAAAGTTTCAATTCTTTACTTTCTCAAGGGTCAACTTGATCTCTGTGAAAATACACAAATTAGAATCCAACGTTCAGATCTTACTTCTTCATTGTAATGTCATCTCATTATGCTTGATCTGATTAAATTACTGAAAACCATATTTATAAATTAATACAAATTCTATTAAACTGACTTGCTTCATACAGTGTCACTGATTGTTTGATCAGCTTTAAGAGAAAGATCCAACTGATTACATTACAGTCTGAGGTGATCTTGGCAAACTTACAACAGTTTGAAACCCACTACTTTAAGTTAATGTTACTAGCTAGTCTATTTAGGTTGTAAACACATGCCGCAGCTAACATTAGCTTCATTAGTTGTTTAAATTAGTTAATGGCTGCCTAGCAGCTGCAAAATAAAATTTGGGTAACCTACTTAATCCCCTCAAAATATCTTTGGTTGATAGTGTTCAATATCATGTCTTCTCTCATAATTTGGCTCTCTTTCTCTTGCTGAAACACACACCTCAGACTGTGTAGTGCATCCAACTTGAGCAAGGAAGCAAATCGTTTTTTAACATGGTATATACAATCATGAGGGTTTCAAACGGCTTATATAACCGATTCCCAGCATTTTGCCGACAATGCGGCGCAATCTACAGCATTAATGCTGTTAAACTG
The DNA here is from genome assembly GCA_016801105.1 of Esox niger. NCBI lineage: Eukaryota > Metazoa > Chordata > Actinopteri > Esociformes > Esocidae > Esox > Esox niger. Next base: position 28,937 of record JACXGJ010003030.1, read on the forward strand.
TTGAATTGACAGAAAAGTCTTACAGCGAGGAACCAGTTGGGCATTAAATAATAGCTATGAAAAGGTGACTTGAGTAGAATATATGCATTTCATGACTAGAACCTCATAAAAAGATACCAGTCATTTGTTTAGATTTAAATTGAAATTTGTTGTCTGGGATGTTAGCAACGCCAACATTTTTTAGCAGGTATTGTCACTTGTGTGACTAGTTGAGGCCAAATTATGGGAATATATTAGTCTGGCTTTAGTCAGCTTAAATCCTATTCAATTCATGATCATTGATTATTTAATGGTCTGTGATTGCCTTTGAAGTAAGACTACTGACATTAGCTAGTCCAATTTTGTGGTGTGGGATATTGTCACATTCTTTTTTGTGACAAATATGTGGGAGGACCTTACAAAGCTTTGCTACACCTAGATATGTAGTTACTATTTTTCCTATACCTGAATATAAGTATTCCTAGGGCTTCATCATCAAAAGTAGTTCATTAACTTTAAACATAATATTTTCCAAAGATTTTGGGTATGTTTCTGTTATACCAGAAACTGAATATGTTTTAAGGCTTGTAAACCCAGATCTTGACTTGCAGGGTTTTAAGCAACTTAGGACCCTCTGTAAAAGACAACAGAAAAGTATGGCTTGTAAGGGGATCCTGAATTATTACGTAAAAAAAACTATTTCATTGTTATGTTACATATGTGCTGTTCTAAACTTATTTGTTGAATAATTTTTTATCAAGAAAACCATCTAACGAATTATCCTAAAGAACCACTACTATGATTAACATGTTGGAATTCACCCAGAATTGCAGTCAGGATGAATAAGAAATAGTAGCTAAAAATTGCTGATAGTCTTATAAGAGCTTTAAAATAGCTGAATTATAGCTTTAAGTTCTCAGACAACATCCCTCTACTTCTGTGCATTCTATATCATTTACTGCATGACTATTAATCAAATCAGTCAAATTGGGTGCATTATGTTAGCATGATCAACTGTAAATCAACTCAACATGTACATGTAATCCAACAGTGGGTCTACTGCAAACTGTTATACACAACTTAACAATGTATTTTCTTTTACTTTCTATATTTTAATAGCATGTAAACAAACTCAGCATGCGCAGGTAGGGGTGCTACGGTGACTTAGGTTAATGCACAACTCATCAGAGAATATATCTTTTTCATTTGAACACCCAACTAATGATGTATTGTTAAACTAATATGGAGCTCTATGAGAAGACACTTGTTGTGGACCAGGTTATAATTTTTTTCTGCTTTGTCTAACGTAGACCCAACTAATTGACAATTTCATTTTCAGTGGTACAGTGATTTAAAGCAAGTACCTTGTGATATCTACACACAAACTTTTTTTAAGTAGTCAAGAGTTCGCCGCAGTTAGAATCATTTTAGGGAAGGCCGTCATCAGTGCCTATGGTTTCCAAAGGTTATCAAGTCTGTATCATTTGGCCTAGGTGTTGACAACTGCTTCTGGTTTCTGGACCACCTTTGTGATAGCACTTAGGCTAGTGTGATTGAAGGGTCAAAGCTTCTTGAAGTGCATGAATAGGGTTCTATTCTGAGTCCTCTTTTGTTCATGCTGCATATGGAGAAAATGTGTGTAATTTTTTTATGCTGATGATACCATTCTCTATTCCTATGCACTTACTATGAATCAAGCCCTTGCTTTCATTACTAAGCACCAGTGAAATAATTTGTTTAGCTATAAGTGTAAGACCCTAAAGGGCTTAGAAGGGCTAATTACCCAAGTTTTTTGGTTCTTTTTCTCTTTCTACCTCAGAATAAACACATACTACCACCCTGTTTCCAAAATAGTTGGGATGCTGTGTAAAATGTAAATAAAAGCAGAATGCAATGAAGGTGTAATAATTTTAACCCTATAGTGAGCGGGAAAGTATTTGATCCTCTGCCGATTTAGTACGTTTGCCCACTGACAAAAATGAGCAGTCTATAATTTTATTGTTAGGTTTATTTGAACTGTGAGAGAAAAAACTGAAAAACGCATGTCAGAAATGTTATAAATTTACTTGCATTTTAATGAAGGAAATAAGTATTTGATCCCCTTTCAATCATCAGAAAGATTTCTGGCTCCCAGGTGTAATTTTTATAGTTAACAAGCTGAGATTAGGAGCACACTCTTAAAGGGTGTGCTCCTAGTCTCAGTTTGTTATCTGTGTAACAGACACCTGTCCACAGAAGCAATCAGTCAATCAGACCAAAGAGCTGTCCAAGGTTGTCGGGGACAAGATTGTAGACCTACACAAGGCTGGAATGGGCTACAAGACCATTGCCAAGCCGCTTGGTGAGATGGTGACAACAGTTGGTGTGATTTTTTTGCAAATGTAAGAAACCCACAGTAACTGTCAATCTCACTCAGGCTGGGGCTCCATGTAAAATCTCACCTTGTGGAGTTGCAATGATCATGAGAACACTTGAGGAATCAGCCCAGAACTATACGGAAGGATCTTGTTAATGATCAAGGCTGCTGTGACCATAGTCACCAAGAAAATAATGGGTAACACACTATGCCGTGAAGGACTGAAATCTTGCAGCGCCCACATGGTCCCCTTGCTCAAGAAAGCACATGTACAGGCCCGTCTTAAGTTTTCGAATGAACATCTGAATGATTCAGAAGAGAACTGGGTGACAGTGTTTTGGTCCGATGAGACCAGAATTAAGCTCTTTGGCATCAACTCAACTCGCCGTGTTTGGAAGAGGAATGCTGCTTATGACTCCAAGAACATCATCCCCAACATCAAATACAGAAGTGGAAACATGTTTTGGGGGTATTTTGCTGCCCAGGGGACAGGACAACTTCACCGCATCAAAGGGACAATGGACGGGGCCATGTACCGTCTTATCTTGGGCAAGAACCTCCTTCCCTCAGCCAGGGCATTGAAAATGGGTCATTGATGGGTATTTCCGAATGACAATGACCCTAAATACATGGCCAAGGCAACCAAGGAGTGACTCAATAAGAAGCACATTACGGTCCTGGAGTGGACTAGCCAGTCTCCAGACCTTAATCCCATAGAAAATCTGTGGAGGGATCTGAAGGTTGGGGTTGCCAAACGTCAGCCTCAACCTTAATGACTTTGATCTGCAACGAGGAGTGGGACAAAATCCCCCCTGAGATGTGTGCAAACCTGGTGGCCAACTACAAGAAACGTGATTGCCAAAGAGTTTTTCCACGAAGTACTAAGGGATGTTTTGCTGAGGGGTCAAATAATTTACCTCATTAAAATGTAAGTACATTTATAAAATATTTGATGTGTTTTTCTGTTTTTTTTCTTGTTATTTTGTATCTCACTGTTCAAATAATCCTACCATTAAAGTGAGAGACTGATCATTTCTTTGTCAGTGGGGAAAAAAACGAAATCAGCAAAGGATTGTATACTTTTTTCCCCTCACTGTATATTCAATAGAAAATAGTACAAAGACAACATATCAAAGGTGGAAACTTTTTTTTTTTTTTCTTGAAAAATATTTGCCTACTTTGAATTTGATGCCAGTAACACCATTCAAAAAAGTTAGTTGGGGCAGAGGCAACAAATGACTGGAAAATGTTGTAACACTGATAACAAACCTGGTGGTATCTCACACAACGTATTAGGTTAATTGGTAACATGTCCGTAACATGATTGTGTATATAAAGTGCATCCCAGAGAGGATGAATCTTTCCGGAGTGAGGATGGGGGTGGTTCACCACTCCGTGCGAGCAAATAGTACAACAATTTAAGAATCTTTCTAAAAAATTGTAGGGAGTTTGGGAACTCATCTATGGTACCTGATATTGTTAGAAGATTAAGAGAATCCAGAGAAACCTTTGTACACAAGGGGCAAGGCCGAACACCAATACTGGATGGCTGGGATCTTTGGGCCCTCAGGCCCATTAAAAACAGACACTGTAGTGGGAATCACTGCATAGACTCCGGAAACCTTCTGAAAACCACTTCATTCCCAAATGCTAGTTAAATCTCTACCACGCAAAGACAAAACCATATATAAACAAGATCCAGAGCCACTGCTGCGTTTTCTTGGCCCAAGCAAATTTATAGACTGATGTAAAGTGTAAGACAGTCCTGTGGTCTGGCAAATTTGGGATTCCTTTTGGGAATCATTGACGCCGTGTCCTCTGGACTAAAGAGGGGAGAGACAGTCTGGCTTGTTATCAGCTCACAGTTCATAAGCCTGAATCTGTGATGGTATGGGGGTGCCTTAGTGCGCATGGCGTGGTTGACTTTTTGCAGGCACCCACATCAATGCTAATTTATGATAAATATATACAGGTTTTAGAGCAACATAAGCTGCCATCCAGGCAATGTCTTTCAGGGAAGGCCGTGCTTATTTCAGCATGACAATCCCCAACTACTATGCATGTATTACAACTGCATGGCCCTATAGTGAAAGAGCCTGTGTGCTAAACTGGCCTGCCTGCAATCCAGACCTGATTACCATTGAAAACATTTGGCGCGCAATATGAAACGAAAAGGAGAACCAGAACTGTTGAGCAGCTGAAATCCTATTTCAATCAAGAATGGGAATACATTTCACTCTCTGAACTACATTAACTGTTCTTTTTAGTTTCCAATCGGTTACAGAGTATTCTTAAAATAAAACAGGTGATGCAACATTGCATAGATTTTTGTTTTGCTGGCATCAAAATCTAAATGGGCATGTATTGTTCCATATCAGGTCAATTTAATGGGCATTAGAATATTCCTTTGCAATTACCATTCATAAGCATATAACACTCATGTGTATATAATACTCATTGCCTCTACCATACTCTTCATACTCAATGCTTCTACCATACTCTTCATACTCTCCCATCCTACTTTTTCAAACCTGACACTAGTTCACGTTTTCTCCATACCGCGTAAGCAGAGCCGGCCAAGAGGAGCGAATGTGTCTTACTGACTTACTGAGTACCCCTTGTTTAATAGCATAGTGGTAAGACAAGGGGACCTGTAAACTAGGTCCCACGTTCGGATCTCCTCACAGGGAGAGCGAAGTACCCTTTAGGAATTATTCGTTACAGACTTTGCTGGCTAAGACCTTCAGTATCTACATTATGATAAGCCTGAAATGAAACAGTTTACGGTTGTATTGGACTGTTTCTAGTGGATTTTCAAGGTAGGCATCTGTGCATGCGTTAGGTCAGGATAGACAAACACATTTGCTGGCTACAACATACAGTGGTTACGTTATAGTAAGCCTTAATTAAAACTGTATATGGTTATATTGTGACTGTTTCTGGAAAGGAAAAGTTCATCTTCTCACTAGCAATTGCTAAATTCTTACAATTATTCCTAGGAAGTAAGTAGATACTAGTATGCCTATTATTGGCTAATAAGCCGGCCAGTGGCAAATGCCATACGGTTCATAGACGGTTCATAGACATGGAATATTATACAGTATTGTGACTTTCTGGTAGATTCCATGATTCTCTCATCTTAAAACTTGATAAAAAACGTTTTCATCGTCACCTTTATTGATAGCTATTACTGGCGAATACGCAGTTAACATGGCCAGTGGCAATCGCCGTACAGTTCAAAGACACGTTTTGTGGAGGGGTTAAACTTAGTTAGGAATGTTAGTCCGTTTAACTGTATCAATATCATTAACAAATGGTAAATTAGCTGTTGAAACTGCCAGTGGTTTACACGGTATACGCAAGGCTATACTGACACCCATCGTATGTGTAGCTCTGTGGTGTTGTGGTTAACCACACAGCCTTCCACGTGGGTGACCCAGGTTCTTATCTTGAGAGGGCAACACTTTCTATTGCGGGCTGGCAATACTATGTCTGCCAGGTTTCACGTTTGTATATTACTGGCATTCTTGCCATATTTATAATATACAATACTACTTCCAATATTCCTGCAAGTTTACAGTGCTCTTAACTGCTGCTATGTTCAATGTTATGTATATTATTGCTTTATCGTCTTGCAAAATATTTGCTGTGTATACATTTTTTAAATTAAATTCTCAATACATAGTTGTAGTGTGCTAGGCTTTCATTCTTATTGCATTCATATGTACCTATAATATTCAAAATCTCTACCAGTTGCTTTTAGTTTACACTGTTATGTATAAAACTGCCCTAGTTGCCATATCTAAATGTTTGATAATACTACCCAGGTTGCTGCTAGTTTACAGGATGTTCTTTTTATTTTTTAAACTGCTGCTAGTTTACAGTGTTGCATATTTTGTTACTTTTGTGTTCTGTCAGCAGTATTTTTGGTTATTTACTCTTCTTAACTCCCACTACGTAGTTGTCGGGTGCCATGTCAATAATTTCATTAAGCCGGAAGATGCTGTGTTTAATGCATTTGTCGTATTAACCATTACTTGATGCTATTGTTCCAAAAACATTAACCTTTGAGTTTCAACTTTTGATAAGTGGTACAATTTTCAATTGAATATATGATGGATTACCGATTTGCACATTGAATTTGCTTTATATTAGCATTTTATGCAGCGTTACAACTTTTCTGGAATCGGGGTTGTATTCTTTAGTATATTTTTGATTTGCTGTCCTCTTCCCTCCATGTATCCATCCATGGATCTATCCACCCATGCCTGGATGCATACAGGTATGCATGTATGCATGCATGGAGTTGTAGTGAAAGACTTCTCACTCATTAGAAAGTTCACCTGCCTGTGAGGCAGCTTTTGAGATTAGTGTTGCCTTGACGACGGAGAGGTGAGGTCTGGCAGGACTGAATGAGGTTGATTACATTTCCCACTTTCTGGCTTCCATTAAAGCAAAAATTGAATTTTGTGGGAGGGTCTGAGTCTGTCAACAGCTGATTAGCTTTCAAGTTGCATGCTCCTCAATCAGCATGTTGCTAAATACAGGTACTCTGCCACACTCCTAATTAATTTGTTTGGTTTGGTGGGACTACTGATGAAGATGAGTTGGTGAGAAACTTCAGTATTTTGCTTTCCTGAAAGGTTGTAGATATTTGAAATTATTCTGAACGCACCCTTTGTTTGTCTGTTAAAACTACGTCAAAGTTGAAAGTTTAACCTATAACTGTTCCCAGGATGTTTAAAAAAAATAATAACAACCTGCTAGAATACCTGTTAATAATTACATAAAATCTCTTCATATTTCCGTGTACTTAATTGTGACATCAAAATATGAACAAAAGGTAAATGACTGCAGTTTTGAGGAAAGACAAATTTCTCCTCACAGAGTGATTGAATTACCTTTTAGTTATTTACCTTTGTTTAGAAGGCGGTATCTTCGTGGGTAAATTCAGTGGCACCTCATGTATGCTAGGCTACATTTTATTCCATGAATTGACTGTGTTTCCAAAATCTAATTTTGATTTCAACTACTAAAATAGGGTTTGTTGTTAATTCTTGTCTGCTTGTCTTGAACAAGTATTTTGTTGCCTTGACTGGATTCGATCTGAGGTTTTCTATGTGACAGACAGTCTTTAACCACTATGCTATTTAAACAGCTGTTGTTGTTGCACACGATACATGTGTGTAGAGATGTGGTGTCTGTTTACTTCTGCATTGTTAAACCAATTAGTCACATCTCCACTGTTCTTGAAACTAGTTCCCTGCATTAGCTAACATCCTAACTAAAACCAGGTATAACGGTCACTACACTACATTCAACACGTTACATTAGAGATTACTGTAGATGGTTAGCTAGTAGCTATACAGTAATGAAAACAATGACTCCATGGCTGGTTTCAGTATGCTATTTCAACTACGCTATGTGAATTGAAATTGAAAGGAATGTGTTCATTGTTGGTGCAGTTTGCCCATCATATAATAACCATTAACAGTTTTACTTTAGGCTTACTATAATGTACTGTTGCTGCTGACGCTTGTAGCCAGCTAAGTTTTTGTCTTGCTATATAGTACCTAAAAAGTAAATAATGACTCGAGTCACTTCATGGCTCGTTTGTTTCTTTAGAACTTTTGAATAGCCAACCACTACGCTATGTAAATAGAAATCTAGAGCAATATGTTCCTTGCGGTGCAGTTCGTCCATCACAATATAACCATAAACAATTTTATTTTAGGGAGAGCATCCACCTAGTTGTCACTATCCTTGTCCATCTGGTCATGCTTCTGACCAGGATTAGGTTTTATAGACTCTGGACACAACCCAAATGCTTTTACTTATTATAAGTTGTATACTTAATTTTCACTCGGCCCAGGCGGAAGAGGACTGTCATCTTTCCGATACTTTTTCCTCTAGGTTTCTTCCTAAACTTCGCTCCCTCTTAGGGAGATTTTCTTAGCCACTGTTGCTTAGCCACTGTGATGGATGTTTTGTAAAACACTGTGAAAACTGCTGATGTGAAAAGCGCTTTATAAATAAATGTGGTTGAGGCTTATTTTGACATAGCTATTTAAGCTTGTAGCCAGCAACGTTTGTCTATCCTGAACAAGTCCTTATTCCTCATTTCTTTTGACCAGGGCGAGGATCGAACACCAGTCAACTATGTGGCAGTCCACGTCTCTAACCATTACACAATTTAACAACAGGCAGGCAGTTTGGGTATAATAAATGTGTCATGTATATTTTAGTCTTTGTTTGAAAACAACTGAGATTTTAGTTGAGACTCACCTGTTTTGGTAGTGTTAGTTCAAGTAGCCGAAATAACAATATACATTTTTGTAACATAGCAAACTTCTTTCCAACATATTTGGAAAATCATACTAAGTACAATGTGGCTACTTCAGTGGATACATAATAAACCATTGGCCCATGATTAACACACCACTCAGAATTCTCCTTTAACTGCAACGAATTTTGTAAATTGTGAACATATACGGTTCTGCTTGACAGTATGTTAACTTGTGCAATTTCAGCTTTTTCGTTTTCTCCATATATTCTTTATTTAATCAGAACCACTTTTGTATCGACCACAGGTTTATAGTTACCAAATCTATATGTTGCTTCAGAGGAAATCGTGTGTTGTAGGAAAAAGAATAAAATGCAACAGTAAGTCAACTCAAAATTGCATTAGTTAAGTCAAGTATTTATGTTCAATCAGGTGGGTGAATAATTGCTGAATGCAGTACCGAATTAACCATTCAAAGGATGGATCTGTTGGCAGGAGTTTTTATGGGACTCTGATAAATGGAGAGAAGACACCTGGTCAGTTTGGTGTTACCATTACTTGTGAATATAAAACACCATGCAGCAAGGAAAGATCTCTTGATATCAGGCAGAGGATCCTGAGATCACATCAGTCTGGGAAAAGATATAGGATCATTTCAAGAAGATTTGTGCTCCGTCAGTTCACTGTGAGGCAAATAATTTACAAATGGAGAGCATTTTACATGACACAAACTCAGCCACCAGAAAAAATTGTGGACCAGGTAACTGCCAACCCAAACATAACAAGGGAGATTTGCAGACGTGCCCTGCTCCGTATTACGATACTCTGCATGCTTCAACAATAAGAACACAGAATCGGAAAGGGCATTCCTGGCAAGATCACTAGGAAAAAGAGTTTTGTATGGAGTGGGCAAAAATCCCTAAAAATGTCAAACAGATTAGTGGCTATAGGAGTCATTTACTCCAAGCAATTGTTGCTCATGGAGGTGCCACAATCTATTGAATGAAGGGATTCATGTTTTTCTAAGACATGATATTTGGTTTTTTGAAGAGAGGATGTCTCTGGCTGACTGACAACAAATTATTAAATAGCGTAATGGTTAGAGACTCAGACTGTCTCGTTTCACTTAAACATTTTTTTTACACGGGATAACATGATCATTCATAATGCATATGTCACAGTTATTCATTGGTATGTATGTAATGGTGCCGGGGCAGTTTTGTTGCACACCTGTCGTTTTAATGGCACATTGCGTTTGCTAATCCAAGTGAATCATTTGAAAAGGCTATGTGATCATTTGAAAACCTTTTTACCATTGTGTTTGCACAGCTGAAAATGGTTGTGCTTATTAAAGAAGCAATAAACTGGCCTTCTTTATACTAATTAAGTATCTGAGGTATCAGTGTTTCTGGGTTTGATTACAGACTCAAAATGACGAGAAACAAATAACTTTCTTCTGAAACTCGATTCTTGTTCTGAGAAATGAAGGAAGAAGAAAGAAGAAATAATAAGATATCGTATAATGCTGTGTACTACTCTCTTCACAGAACTGCGTAAACTGGTTCTAACCACAATAGAAAGAGTGAGATACCCCATGCAAAACTGAGCAAGAGAACAAATACATTAGTGTCTCTTTTGAGAGACTGATGCCTCACAAGTCCTCAACAGGCAGGATCAATAAGTAGTACCTGCAAAGCTCCAGTCTGAATGTTAACAGTGAAAATGGGACTCTGTAATTCTGGCCTTCGAACTAATAAACAGAAAACATTACAAGTTATTCATGGTCACAAGTTACTTTTTTCAATTCTCTTTATGTATTTATTGTTTTCACTTTTTAAAACAGTGTACAATTATCCATTTACATAAATTGGTCTAAACAATTTCAGATAGTTAGAACCCACTCATTTCTTGATTGATTATATAATAGCCAATTGGCTTCTTTAGAATTGTGTTCTGGAAGCTATGGTCACGACGTTGGACATGTTTAGAAAATTATGGATGGCAGTGTTGTTAGAGGAGCATCCTGTCAGCTGAGAAAAAAAATATTATTTCATAAGCTTCTTTGATTGAGTACATATCCCGATTTTAACCTTTCAATTTGCTTTATTTCAATTTACTTTATAAAAATTCCCCAAATAGGTTTATAATTTGCTATAACAAGTTCAGTTTCCCTGGGAGAGAAGCTGCCACTTTTCCCACACGGCCTGAATAGCCTTAATAGTCAGTGATGGTTCTCAGACCACTCCACATGTTCCTGGTATTGGAGCCCTGGCAAAGGGATTCTACTTTGACTCTGTATTGACTTTTTGCAGTTCTTTTTTGCCTTCTTGAGGTCATAACGGGATTTCTCATAATTTTCCTTGCTGCTGGAGTTGAATGCATGCCTTAAGCATGGCATGAATACCATTGTTGACCCAGGGTTTTAATTGGGAAATTATTTTGTAGTTGTACGTGGTACATACATGTACCACATGTATACATGTACATTATAGATTATACTGTAATTGTAGTGCATTTGTGATGCCCTTACATACTTGCATGCAATGCTCAGTTTTTTGGCATCAACATTTTGTATTTAAGTTTTGCTGAATGTCATAAACTTAATCAGCCATTGGCCACCTTGTTCTTAGAAAATCTGTATCATCCTTAAAAATCCATATCGGTCATTGTAGCTTGCTGTTCAGGCCCTAGGGGGTCATGTATCAATCATATTTAAGCTTAAATAAACCATGTTTTCGGTCATTGCCTTGTAAATGATTTTACGATTAGAACTGTTGTGCTGATTATAAAAGCATTAAAACTGGCCTTCTTTCGACTACACGAGTATCCGGCACATCAGCAACTGCCTTCTAGACCGAGTTGCAAGGAAAAAGCCAAACATCTCAGACTGGCCAATAAAAAATAAATGATTAAGTTGGGCAAAAGAACACAGGCCCTGGACAGAGGAAGATTTACAAAAAGTGTAGAGCGTAAAAGATTAATCTTATTTTGAGGTGTTTTGTTCTTTACAAAGAAGAACATTTGTGAGATGCAGGCCAAAGGAAAATATGCTGAAGGAGTGCTTGATCTGTCAAGCATGGTGCAAGCGATGTGTTGGTCTGGGGGTGCTTTGGTGGTGATGAAGTGGGTGATTTGTACAAGGTAAAGGGAACTTGAAGAAAGATTATCAAAATATATTATTATTTCTTTTTTGCAATGCTATGCAATACCCTGTGGACATCGCTTGATTTCCTCCAAATCACATCTCCAAACTATACTAGAAGTTTGTAGGGAAAAGGCTGTCCGATGTTATTCTGTCTAATCGAATCACCAGTCACCGGATCTCAACCCTTTTGAGTTGTAGTAGCAGCTTGACCTTATGGTACATAAGTGCCAATCAAGCTTGTGGGATGTGCTTCCCGGAAGCATGGTGTGACATTTCTTCAGACAAAATGTCTACAAGGCTGTAATTGTTGCAAATTGAGGATTCTTTGACATAAGCAACGTTTTAAGTTTGCCACAATTACTATTTAAATTAAAAATAATTCCCTATTTGCTTTTGGAGCAGAGGTTTCTCAAGCAGGCCACCTATGTATCTTGTTAATATACTCGGCACGTATGTTTTATTTAATTTCCAGGGCTCTTTGTTCCTCAAGCTCAGTGTGTGGTGTAATTAACTATTATGGTGATGGCCAGGTTAGAGATGATTTAAGGTACAACATGTCCTAAGTTAGATCTGCATGTTAAAACCATTGCTCTGTGCATAATTAAGGCAGCAGACTACTATGTGGGCCCCCATCAGTAATAACCTCTGACCTCTAACCTCTGACAACTGAAGCCAAGCTTTATCTCGCTGCGTAATAAGTGAAGATGTCTTTTTTTTGAAGTTTCTGGTCTTGTAGCCTTGTGATGCCTTGGGGAATGTTACATTTGTGACCGTGTTCAGTCTAGTTATATTCCCTTAGGCTTGAACCCCAGGAGCGACCTGTTGTAGCCAAGACCTTTTGTTGGCTGAACACTAGAAGCTGCAGTGGATACTGTCCTGTTATGTGAGAGTTCTCTTATTCTCTTTCTGTGTGTAGCTTTGTGTTTTTGCATGTCTTATATGTCTGCTTCTTTGCGGGATTCTTTCCACAGAATTGCCCATCTGGGTTAAGTTAGAGGAGTATGCACATTGAGAAAGCTAAATGTTGGGAAGTGGATAGAAGGGAGGGTGAGTCACAGCAGGTAAAGCCGTTAGCGGAGATAAAGAAGAGATCATTCAGACAATCAGCCAAGGCCTCGGTGCAATCATCACATCTCATCAGTTTTCAAGATCAATTCGGCCTTGTATTGAGCTGTTGTGTCTCATTCAGGGAGGCAGTCTCTGGGGGTTTTAACACTCAGTGGTACCCATGCACACACATTCGCACCCCCCTACACATATACTAGGATTGACCGTTTTCTGCCTTTGTGAAATCTGAATGATGTACCCCTAAGATATTGTGATATCCACTGTTATCGGCCCCAATTAGGTGGAAAGCACAAGTCAAATACTGTAAGTGGATGAATCTGATAACAGATTATGTTGTTAAGTCTGGGCAGAGGCTCAGTTCAAGCAAATCTTTTCTGACAGAGGAGCTTCAGAATCAAACAAGTTTGCAGTCACATGAAAACTTACACCCTCTTGAAAGTTATTTTGATTGACCCATTTTGACAAATGGAGAAGTAATCTTCACTTCAACACAACTGACATGTAATGGTTACTAAATTTATGTAATGACCCTTTAATATTATGCTTTGTAGTCATTTACCCAAAATTCTACAGAAATGCTTCTACAATAGTGCATACACATTGGTACACCCCTCGCTTCAATAGCTTTTGTTGCCCCTTTCGCTGAAATAACTTGTGTTAACGTGGCGATTTCATGAAACTTTTCATCAGTCTCTTATCAGCTGGCGTGATTTGTTTTTCCTTTTTTTTGACAGTATTGCTTCAACTATGCCATTTTAGATAACTTTTTTTTCATCCAAGTCCAATACCCCCACAATATTTTGTTTACAGTGGTCTCATAAGCTGTATATTGACAATACACATTATTTAAATGGGGTCTTGGGTTCTTATACTACATGTACAGGCATTTTTCCAAGACCTCCTAAGTGACAGCAAACACATACCACCCCTTTGGATATATCTGACTCCATTTGTAAGAGAATGTTGGCCGGAAAAATCTAATTCAGACTTATGATCAACCAAGAAAGTTTTGTATAAAGCTAGTCAGAAAGACAATCTATAAGGTCATTATATTAACCCACAACTTGAGTGCAGAGGGAATCCATCCAAGTTCTGGAAAACTGTAAAAACATTGAAAAGCTGTGCTTTCATGTATATGCCGCAACAAATAGTTTGGAAAACAAGGAGTCATTGCTTATAAACATGTGGTTGTGGATGTCTTCTGCTTCCACTTCATTGCGGCAGCCCATATTTTCGATATAACATCCTTGTCTACCCCAAATAAAAGAGGAATTAACATACAGCTTTGGAATAAATTTAGACCACTGCACCTTTTTCTTTCCTTTCCAAAAAAGTGCAAGTAGTTAAGTGCTCCTTCCCACAGCTACAAATTTAATTTTAACTCCATACTAATTTCAGCACGATTGGTCTCCAATACGTATTGTTTGTTTTGTATTTCGAGGTGTGATACAAAAGCTGGGTGGATAATTTAAGTGACCAGGGAGTTTATTGTGCTTGTTTCTTATGTGTGGCAGACACACTGTCTTTTATTCAGACCGCAACCTAAAGTGCATTTGATATGAAAAGCTCCAAAGCGATGAGAAACAGCATGCATTATCCATTCACATTGACTCTACCGACGATGAAGTCCAGGTCTTATTGAGTGTTTATGCTGAGGACCAAAATCCAGCTGGAATTGAAAACCACGATCTGTAATGATAAGGTGTACACAAGTTAAGTGTGCTGAACTTTATTCACACTGGGTAACTGCCGGAGGAAGCTTACATTATGTAAACAAGTTGTCAGTTATACCTGTGTTAATCAAATGTTGTATTTTCCACTTGCATTTTTTGGAGAAATAATTGTGGAACCAAAGCTGTAACAGTACATGGTATGAAGTTAACCAAATTTATATTTGTGTTAGGGTGAAGGGTGAAATATTTCTAAATTATTTGTAAATGCTTATTGTGGCCTATTTTAGTGATTCATTGTAAGGTCAGGCGTGAGCAATGTTTACACAGCCAATTCATTTTAAATACAACCGCTTTGTCATGTAAGGTTTGTACACGTCGAAGCAGAAATCAATGCACAATGGCAAACACTGGGGAAAGTTTTTGATTCCCGATTACCTGTGATGGTGAGGGAGTGAAAGTCATGAACCAAAATGTAACTGTGTCGCCACTTTCAGAGTGAAACCGAGTATGCTGCTAAAAGTACATCGAAGATAATGACACATCCCAAGCAAAATGTAGCAGTTCCTTCCAGCTACATTCAAACAGGCACTCAACGTGGTTTCTGGCCGGGCAAAATATCTAAAGTAGGCTAACATGAGCAATTTGTTTATTCGTGGCTCTGGGTATGCGCTCATTAATTTAGAGAATTGTATATTTAAGCGCTTGGTCTAAGTACTTGATCAATGCTATGAAATGTCCTCTTGTCCCCATTTTAGTAAGAAAGTGGTTCCAAGTTTGTAGTCCAAACTAGCCCAGTTGTCATGGTGAAACCAATTTTTGTTCTCAAAAGCAGGGGACATTGTGGGAGGTATGCTCTAATACCAGAAAATGTGGACATCCATGTCTTCCTGATTTATAGCATCAAAATTAAGACCAGCTAGTCTAAATATGAGGGGGGTGCAATGCTAATTCTGCTTGCTCATTGTTATTATTCATAATGTGCAAATGGGATTGCAATTGTCATTGTAGTTTTTTTTTAAGAAACTACTTATGAGAACCAGAGGAGCCTGCTTATTTATTTTGATCTTAAAAGCATCTACTTTAAATTAATTTGATTAAAAACAACAAAAACTTGTAGGTATATACCAAACTGTAGATTTAATTTACCTAGTACACTAATTTTGGGAGTTCATTCCTAGGGTTTGGAAAACTGCTCATGTGCTACCATTACATAAAGGTTGGGATTTTTAGGTCTGTTAATGTCCAGTCTATAAATAAATAATTTCTGTTATTCAGTGCGAAACTCTAATTATGCTGAAGACAAAGTACTCTGCATGTCTGCTCCATTTCTTGCACAAGTATTTGCTCATTTAGTCTAATTTCTAAATTCCTAGAAAACACACTTGTTGATCTAAAGTTGAACTGAAATTGAAATGAAGATGTGCAAGTCACTTGTGTCAGTATTAGATCATGTATGTGCATGGTTGCGCTTCTGGGTTCAAACTAGGGCTGTCACCAAATCAGATTTTCAAAAGATAAATTAAAGCATACAAAAAGAACAGTTACACTTAATAAATAGTGAAAAAGCAACTGATAAATGAGTGAATTACACAGTGCACAAAAATGCTTACAATTAAGTATTGTTTTTAAGCCAATAATGGCTTAAAAGAGTTTGGGTAATTTTGAGCAGAGTTTGGGTAATGCGTTGAGCAGATAGTACCTGAGAGACTGTTTAATATGTGTGCCGTGGAACCGATCAATTGTGTTGCATTATATGGTATGACGTGCCGAAGAAAGCTTTTGTTTCCTTGGCGTGCATTTCTAATTTATTTCAGTCAGCTAACAAATTTATATTAGAATTAAACGTAGAATTATTTTCATCCCCCTAAAGCGTTTCCAGACTCAACCAGGCTACGACTGGCTTGTTTGGTTTTCCATTGCATTAAGGTGTGTGTGTGTGTGTGTGTGTGTGTGTGTGTGTGTGTGTGTGTGTGTGTGTGTGTGTGTGTGTGTGTGTGTGTGTGTGTGTGTGTGTGATTACCAGAAAACGTTTGACCTCTGTCATTGCCAACAAAGGGTATATAACAAAGTATTGAGATTAACTTTTGTTATTGACCAAATACTTATTTTCCACCATAATTTACCAATAAGTTCATTACATTTATTTTTAAGTGTACCTATGATGAAAATTACAGGCGTCTCATCTTTTTAAGTGGGAGAACTTGCACAATTGGTGGCTGACTAAATACTTTTTTGCCCCACTGTATACACTGATGAGCCAAATCATTATGACCACTCACAGGGGAAGTGAATAACATTGATTATCTATTTTCAAGGGCACCTGTCAAGGTCTGGGTAGTTTAGATAGTAAGCAATCAATCAGTTCTCATAATCACTGTGTTGGATGATAGAGAAATGGGCCGGAGTAAAGACCTGAGCGACTTTGACAAAGGCCACATTTATGGTCAGATGACTGGGTCAGAGCATCTCTGAAATGGAAGGGCTTGTGGTGTGCTTCAGGTCAGCAGTAGTGAATAACTACCTACAGTGGTCTGAGGAGGGACAAACCATGAACTGGAGATGGTATAGTTGCAAAAAGCCATTTTCTCTGTCTCTCAGTCACTCAATAACAGACAGCGCTTATAGTCAGTCCTGGCTTTGCAACTTGTATTTAAACAAGAAATATCACAACTGTTGACTGTTGGGCATCTTCACTTACAGCATACCTACAGCGATTGGTGGCGACTATGCACTGCTCATTTCATGCTTTTTGCGTGCTAAGATATCATAACAAAGACATGTATATATGGTTCATGGTTAATTTATGGTTCTTTACAATCATAACCTTCAATTTCTTTCTCTATGATATCTTGTGTTGTTTAGATGGTAGTCAAAAGAATGTAAGTGGAGGAGAGGGGATCAGCAAGCCCAAGTATGGCTGTCAGGTGACCATTCAGTCGGAGAAGGAGAAAGAGATGATGAGGAATCACCGGAGAGAGGAGAAGAGGGAAAGGAGGAAGGGGGAGAGACGCTGGGATGACACGGAGTCCTCAGACCTTTATTTTGACCCCAAGGAGATGAGGGCCCAGAGGTGAACAATTACACTACTCCCTCGCTCGCTCACTCACTTTCTCATTCCCCCTTCTTTCCCTCTTTTTCTTTCTTTACATCTGTCCCTCTTTCACTTGTTTCCATTTCACTACTCCACTTTTCTATGTATCTCCACCTGTCGTCTCTTATCCATATTTGAAAATGCTCTATTCTCAATTTGACTGTAGGTTACAGAAACAACGATGCAGTTACAGTACCATGCTGTGCTTATTAAAAATGTTTTGAATGAGTTGAAAATAAGAAATTTATGAGAGCTTAAAGTATACTCAAAATACTGCCTACGGGGTTCCTGCGCTAAAGACTGGATCCTTGGGTACACATGTCCTTGAGTGCGTATGTTCTTTGCTCTTTACCCACTTTCTTATATCAACAGATTATTTGCCTACAATGTATCCTAAAATTATTTGTAATCAGGGCAGTTCAGTCTGTTCAGCTGGGATGGAATTTGTAGACAGCATGAAGACGTTAAAGTGTGACCTAATTATAACAGTCTAATGACTGATCATCTTGGAAAAGCTGGTAAGCCCAACCAGTCAATCGCAGCTGCATTTGTTAATATATTCAAACTTGTTTTCTAACGCCTACTCAAGACTTCAAAGATCAAATTACACTCAAGAAAATACATTAAGTGTACATATGTTTATATTACATTTTTATTTTCATATTTTTATTATTTGACTTTTTATATAATCTAAAAACAGCGATTTGTTGCACTTTAGTTTTAAATTAAAAATACAATTACAGAGACTACATGGGGGCTTTAATTTTCAGCTGATTAAAAAAGCAGTGCAGCGATCTGTTTAATTGAAAACGTAGCTTGGCAGTGTGTGGGAAGAGATTAGTAAAAAAGGTAAGCCTTGTTACGTTAAAATAGAATATTATTTCTGTAGCAACTCATATTTAGACAGCTCTTCAGTCTATCATACTGTACATATTCCTCTTAGCTTTTCTGTTGTATCCCGGACGAGCAAGACAACAAAAGTTTATTTGACAATATAGGTGCTATGGAAACCTAACCCACAAAATAATTTGTATTTCAGTTTGAGGGTAATGGTGTGGTAAAGTTTCAGGACAGTCTTTAAAATTGATGAAACCGTATTTCATCTGCAGAGTGCAGGTCTGTATGCACACCCACACTGCTCATGCCATTATTTGTCTAATTAGACTGATAATTTTATAGCCCTATTTGATCGTTTTACAGCCCTATTTGATATTGAGTATTTTCTATATCTAAGCCAATGCAAAGAGATACAAGCTTCCACCCAAACTATCTGATATTTGTCCAAAACAACTGCCAAAATTGTTATGACTATGACACTGACACAACAGATGGTGAAATGGGTCTAGATTTCTCCAGGCCCTGTAAGCATTTCTTATACATTTTGTATAAATTGATTGTTCAAGGAGACATTTTAAATACTTTACCCAGCTGAGCATTTCCTGGTGTTCAAAGGTGTTAGAGGCGTATCCTACCAATGAAGACATAATACATTTAATCAATTGTATTACTCTACAAAATGTGAAAGGTTCGGAATTCTTTAGTACTATTTGTTACTATTTCACAAAATGCACTCTTCCATTCTGCTCATAGACTCATGTAGAGATTCAATTTACAACCAGTCATGCACACAAGCCCATTGTGTATGTTTTACAAGTTTGCATGTTAGTCTCATTCATTTAGCCGTAGCTTAACACATTTTAAAGGATATGGCATTTCATTTTAGGCCTACCGAGTGATGTCTGGGTTTACAGATCATCCCAACCACCTGCCCAAAACTCATCTTAAGAACCCTAATTTAATAACCTGGGCACAGACCAGTTTTGGCACTGATAACAGTAATGGATATGTTTAGGCATTGTGTTGGTAAATAAATATAATGGAACACAAGGCTTTTTCTCAGTTATTTTAGCCCTGCACTGATGGTATAGTTTGTTCGGTCTGGCACCTCGTTCCTTCCAAAGATTTCCAGGATCCGCCTTCACTCTGTAGTCGGGTACCTAGAAGTTTACAAATTAAGCACTGCAGGAGACCACCATTATGTCTGTACTGTAATTCATATTATGAAAAGGGCAGCTCAAATAAGCAGAGAATTGAAAGTGCATCATTACTAAAAGACATGAATGTATAGGAATGGAGGCACTATTTTTCAGAATTTGGTCGGATTCCCATTACACTGTGTGTTTACATTATAGTCCAATTTTGCCTTTCTGACAAGATATATGGAAACTACTTTGTTGCTTATAAGTTTGCCGGTCTTCATTACATGCTGTTTTTCTAGGCTTGGCCTAATTCATCTTATGATTAGTATCATGTATAGTAGAAGAGAACCTGGGGTTGGATCTGTTTTTGTTTGTGCCTGACTCTGACTTCCTTTCTCCAAGTGTCACGTAATAGCCTAATGATGCTGAATGAGGCTTGGTTGACAATATACTAAATTATGTGGGTATGTGAGACGTGGCTTTTCATGTTGTGTAGACTGGGGTGCAGTCAACCTGATCTTGAAGGTTATGGGTTGATTTTTTGCCTATCCTCGAACTATACTAAAAAGCATTTTGTATCCAGTAGGTCAAATCAATTCTTACATTCAGATCTTAGTGTTTGTTTTCTTGTATGAATTTATTTGCTGGGTAGGCTTATCTGAGTGGGCAAATGTGCAACATAATGATTGAGACCATTCAAATACTTTTTTCATTTCTGTTATGTGCTATTAAACCAAGAGAGACACTAAGTCTGCTCTTGGTTTAACCTATTGAGTATAAGGTATTGGGGTGCTTTTCCTTAGATGAAAACATCAGAAGTTTCAGAAGTGGTTGAAACTGCTTTTGAATGCTTTACTTCAAACATATGGAATGACATTCAGAATGACAATATGCTAAACGTTTTATGTTATTTAAAATTTCTGATATACTAACTTCTTATTGTTAAAGATTTTTTTTTCAAATTTTGTTGGTTTTATGTGAATTAATGTTTCAGTAAAATCATTCTGTATTCATTTTGCAAATCAATTGATGCAAATCAATTCATAACCAACAAAACTCTCTGGATTTGTCTTAGGTGATATTTCTTGTTTTCCCAATAATGTCCTTTCTTTAAAATGTTGTGGTTTTTCATTAGTTCTACTGTCTGCAGTTTAGGTATCCCTTTCTGGTTAATTAGCATACACAATTTTTTTGGGAGATATTCAACAAAAATGTAAAACATTTTGTGGGATTGTTTATTGTCCATTTTGTCAGGTTGTTTTTGTCCAAGAGCTGGCTTTTGATTTCTCAGTTCGTGAGAAATGCACCAAATTATGTGTAGGAAATATATGCCCATTCATTGTGATTTTATCATGATACTGCTCACTTTGTATGCAGACGGAATCACAGAATTCTGAAAATAGTAATTCACCTTAATATACAATCAACGGAATGCATTGAATAATTAGACATGAGCAAAATGCATAAATGATTTTTGTTTTGTGTAGATTTTTTGGAAAGGTGATACGGGAGTGCCCTTGTCTATTTGTGCTTGTCTGTTTGCCACTTAATGTGACCATTAGCAGATATTCTAATATAGTTGCTTCTTTTGGTAGATATGTATTTCCTAAAAACCTTCTCTACTTAACTACAAAGCAGCATATGGCCTAACTTTCTGAATGATATAATGATCAACATGCCTGTTTGTCAGGTAGAAAACATTTTGAAACAAGAAAAAAGGGTTTTCAGAATGTTGAGAAGTTGTCCATTTGTTTAGTTACTAAATGGTGCATGGTCGTGGTTGTTTCTACAGAGAGCAGGCGCTGCTGACTGCCCGACGGTCTCCAGTGCTGAGCCGTGAGCGGGTATATGAACGCATCCGCTACCCCAATGTCTACGACTGCTACTCTGAGGCCACCAAGGCTTCTGCCTTTGTAGGGGGAGCCAAGGTAAGTGTGGACTACCAGTTCTGCCCAGTCTCAAATCTACTCCTTGTGAATGAACTCGTGAATCCTGGTCTGTCAGATTTAAAATTGATAACAAGACTATTCTTTTTTTTTTATATCTGCTACCTTCATTGAAATGGAACCCCCCCACACACACACACACACACACACACACAAACACACACACATACACACACACACACACACACAGTTCTTACCATCTGTCCTTAACAGCAGTATGTTCCTTTATTACACACCAGCACAGCATCAGATGTAATTGTTTTAGTCACATGTGTAGACAGAGTGAAATGCTTGCATATTTTCCAATAATGCCGATTCAAATAAAATAGAAAAATCTATCAGTTCTAACCGAAGAGATTAACTCTATAGAACGATGAACAAATAACAGTAAGTCATATCAGTGATATGAGTTGCCATCTGGGGGTGGCCCGTCAGGAGGTCCAGTGCACAATTATTTAGCAGGTGTTCAGACCCTGGTTCCTGAGCTTACTGATGAGATTTGCGGGCCCTGTGTTGTCGAATGCTGAAATATATTTCCATGAACACATGTGTTCTACTTGTATATCCAGGTAGGATGTTACAGTGTGGATTGCAATAGGTTTGAACTAATCCGTGGATCTGTTAGTGCTGTATGCAACTTGGACTAGGTCCAGAGTGTCTAGGGTTACTATATTTATGTGAGCAATAACAAACCTTTCAAAAACATTTCATGACTACAGATTAGTGCTACTGTACAATAGTGTTTTTGGTTGTTGCCTTGACATTTTTGTTCACAGGGACTGGTTCAGGTAGAGGTTAAAAATGTCCATGAAGGCACTTGCAGCTGGTGGGTTTATTTGGTGTATACACCTAATTGTTCCTGACCTGGCATTGTGAACATTGACCCGTTTAAAGGTCTTAAACACTTTTTAATGGGGAGAGCCGAATAACAGTCATCTGTAAAAGCAAGTGCCCTCATGGATGGTTAATTGTTAGCTGCTTGCCTCAAACTAAAGAGAGAATGCATTTCAGATGTAGGCTTGCATTGCTGGGCAGCTCAAGGCAGGTTTTCCCTTAATAGTCAGTTTGCAATCCACATTACCCAGAAGCCACTGCTTTCAAAATTTGTTTTTTAGGATGTTGTCATTTTTAATTCATGATGCTTTTTCACTTACTGCCGAATTGCATAATTTAATCTTGGGTGAGTTTCTTTGGTCTCATTTCTGTAGCAGGTATGTTAGAAGAAATAATCTTCAATGGAAAGTTTATTTTGCCAAATTAGTACATGCTTTTTATATTATTGTTGTTGTTTTGAAGGTGCTGTAGTGTTTGTTGGTTTCTGATTATGTATTAGATTTGATCAATTGTTTGGGGAAGAGAGTTACTTGTAATATGCATTGTGTTATGCAGTCCTGTGTTACTGTTTGAGATGCGTATGTTCTTCTTTTCAGCTGATGTTACCAGAAGGGATAAAGAGAGAGAACAATAAGATGTATGAAGAGGTGGAGATTCCGCCAAGTGAACCCATGCCCATCAGCTTTGAAGAGAAACCCATCTACATCTCTGAACTGGATGAGGTAAGACAGTGTGTTCATCTTTGTGTTGTTCACGTTTGTCATCAGAAAAAAAGCTTCTATTCCACAAAATAACTTACCTCAATGAAATCTACTCAAATGTATGTGTACATGACATGAAAAGGAAATCGTTTTTTGGGCCAGTAAAAAATCTGCTTGGCTGGTGGATTTCTTTTTAATCTACCATTTTCCTTGGCAGTTGAGTCAAAAAGTAAATGTCGCTGTATGCCAGTATTGGGACCGATTGGGCGACACTAAATTGTCTCAGTGTTAGATGATTATCTCATGCATCATTTTGTCACGCCATGTTTGAATATTTAACTAGACACCACTAAGCATTGTGTAAAATTGACTAACATTTCTTATGAAGTTCACTTCCCCCACAAATAGCATCACTGAACTGTATGGCTTTTGCCACAGGCCGGTTTAATAACTTATTAGTCTGACATAGGCCTACTTACATCTTAATACTTGGAAAATTCATGAGAATCGAGATATTTCTAGCGAGACTGAAGACTCACTTTACACTGACAAAGCTATTTCATTATATGGCATAACATTTTTTTTTTCTATTTTCATATGTGATTGACATTGGTACAATAACTATCAATATAATTGACGGTAATCTACTTTTACGTCAAGTGAAAAGACTAGAGAATCATGGAAAAACAGAAACTGGTCCACAACATGTTTATAGGGGACAAAACCTTCTCTTTTTTTTTTACTGAAGATATCCTACCTAGTGCTGCTGCGAGTACTTGGTATCGGTACTTGTTATCAGCAAGTTCCCAAATATAAGTGCTCATATTTAAACTCTGTCTGAGAAATAGTGGTATCGTGCATCTCTACTTAATAATATTTCTCAACATAAAATTGCTAAGGGTTTAGGGATCTTATCTATGATACATAATATTAAAAGATTCAGAGAATCCGGAGTAATCTCTATATGCAAGGGACAAAGACGAATACCAATATTTGATGGACATGAACTACTCACCCTCGAGGCACTGCATTATAAGCAGACACAATTCTTTAGTGGGAATCACTGCATGGGCTCAGGAATACATCTGTGAACACACTATCGCTGCAACCACAAATTTAAGTTAAAACTCTATCATGTAAAGAAGAAACCAAACATAAACAACATCCAGAATGCCAAATCCTTCTCTGGGCCTGAGCACATTTTATTACTGAAGCGAAGTTTTATAAGCACTGACAAATCTAAATTGTAGAATATTTTCAGGAATCATGGATGCCATATCCCCCTGGCTAAAGTGAAGAGGGAACATCTGGCTTGTAGTCTGCGCACAGTGCCAAAGCCAGCATCCGTGATGGTATTGGGGCTAGATTTGTGCACATGGCATGGGTGACTTGCACATCTGTGATGGCACCATAAACACTATGTACAGGTTTTGGAGCAACATAATCTGCCAACCAGATTACATCTTTTTCAGAGAAGGTCTTGCTTATTTTAGCAGGACAATGCCAAACCACGTTCTGCACGTATCACAACAGCATAGCAAAAAAGTCCAGGTGCTGAACTGGCCTGCCTGCAGTCCAGTCCTGTTACCCATTGAAAACATTTTGCACATTATGAAATCACCAATTTCACAAAACACATCTTGGTTTCCTGCAGAAACCATTGCATCTTTAGTAGTTAAAGATTTTACTGAAAATGATTCCAAGAAAGAGCAGCATTATTTTCAAAGGGTGTTCTTTTTCTTAATGAGCCTGCGGAATTTGTAGGACTAACTAATCTTTAGAGGGCATCTGATAACTGGCAACTTTCCCATTTATTTTAGAGGTTTGATAGCTGGGAAGTTTATGCATTATAGCCTTATAGATAAACAATTACCAATGCTTGGTCCTGCTGGAATCCAAAGAGTCCCAGCCCACTAAAGTATGCAAGAGACATTGGTGTGTTAAAATTGGAAGCAGTAAAAAATCGCAAGACAGCAAGTACTGACTTAAGTAGCTTCTGCAATGTCAACTCTATGCTGGTTAGGCATTTTTTGTTTGAATTTAAAATCTTACCTTCAAGTTAGTTAATATGGGTTTTAAAAGAAAGAAAGATGTTCATCCAACCAAATCCCAAGGTATTTGTACGACGGAACACATTCTATGACCGGAGCATCCAAAGTACTGATTTTAAGACCATCCAAATGTCAATTTCTGGACTTATATTCATATATTGATTCATATTCAGTACCAGTTTAAGAGCAAAAAGGGATTTGTAGAAAAATTTGACTTTAGATAAGCAAGTGCTTGAGCATAGGATAGGGCAGTAGCATTTATATATAGAGTGAACAACAAGGGACCCAAAATCAGACCTTGAGGAACTCCCTTTTGAACAACTAGGACATTTGACTTCACACCATCCATTTCAATGGCCTGGGTTCTATCACTCTGATAGTTTTCAAACCACAGGCACATGTCACCTGCCAGACATACTTTCTTGTAAGGAATTTGATTTTGTAATCTGTAAAGTAGGCCTTTCAGTTCAGTGTGCAAACAGGAAACAAAACAATCCCCACTTACTTAAATATTAGTAGTCTCCAGTAACAAAAAATTGCAAAAAATGCATTTCCCTGTTTTATTCTTACTTTTAGCTAAAGGTTTTTCAGCACATGAACCTGAGATAATTAAAATGAAACTGAACAGCTAGCTAAAGTTGTTGCATCCAGGCATTTTGAAATGACCACATGAAGTTGAGTCAATTGTTCCCAGTAACAAGAGCTCATGGCCTACCATAAATAGTGCACTGATTTCACAAAAATGTCATTGTACTAAACAGAATATCACATCTTTGTGAGTCTTCATTTGTCACTCTTCTTGCACATCTCAAGGTGCATTTAATTTATTTTGGGTAGTTTAGCTTCAAGCAATTTAAAGGATTGATAGCCAAATGCCTGCATGTGCAACACTGTGAATACCAACCTAGACTTCAGCTACCTTTAGATCCCATTTTCTAGATTTATGCAGTTCATTCACCACAAACAACCTTTGTGCATACTCTTGGAAAGTTTTTTCACTACTACCTACAAAATGCATTAGTTATGCTCACTAAGTGGACATTGATCCTTTGGGTGAATTTCACAGATACTATGTGGCTCAGTTAACAATTTTGGTGTACGTCGATATGTATGAATCTTAGTGGAGAGAGAATAGTGGAGATGAGCAAATGAAACAGGAAAACAGATTTTCCTTTTAGTCTTTGTCAGTGTCTTCCGCCTTTTTACCAAGTTATATAATCTCGCAGTGGATTGGCCTAGACTGTTTTTGCCCCAATGTTCATGAGATGCCACTGAGGCTATATATATACAGATATGTATACAGATAGTTGCGTTCATTACATGCAACAAAATGATGCCAAATGTAATTTTTGACTTTACTGTGAAACTTCAGTGAAATGCCCTATAAATGTACCTCCTTCTGTGGCATATTTGGTGGCTTGAAGGGTAGGCTGCCAATTGGAACATACTTAAGTATTGTTTCTGTAGGATATCTGACTGGATTATTTACAATTGAATGCTTCTGTTGGATAGATGTCTGATAAATCCTTTTGCTTGAGGATATCAACGTTCCCTGCACATTCCAGCTCAAAACCCAGAAAGTGGTCATTGTACCACTCATTCTGACACTTCACAATGATAGCAAGGTCCCCATTAACAGTGATCATTAGAAGCATTCCTAAATCGGGTAGTCCTTGAATAGACCCTTGGGATCAAGATATCATTCCGACATGGTAATTGGTACCGTTGCAGAAAACTATGTTTGCCAGCTGAACATGTCTTATCTGATAGCTCTCTCTGTACTGCTTCCTTCATGTCATAACTTAACACTTACAAAGCCCCCATGGAAAGCTTTATACAGTGGCTTTTAAAAGTTTTCAGTTCCTTTTACTTTTCCACATTTTGTTGCAATGAAAATCTATATCTTTTTGGTTATATTTCCAAATATCAATTGAGATTTTGCCTGTTTAAATAGATGTTTTGATTAAAATTAAAACATTACTTTTTAATGTGGACATCAATAAGTTCAGGTGATTTTTACTAAGCCTGTGATAAATGTTTTACTGTGTGGCTGTTATTCTTATTCTATACATTTCTCAAAACATGTGCATTTCAAGGTGCTTAGCAAATAACATTAAAGCTCCCCCTGACACATCAAACATGATACAGTTCATTAAAAGTATTCAGACCCCTTCACTTGTTAAATTTCTTGCACACAATAATCAATTCTCAGAACAAAAATAGGCTGACGAGTTTCACAAGAAAGTTCTTTGTTTCTGGACATTTTGAGCCTGTAATCAAACCCACAAAAGCTCATGCTAAAGATGCCAAACTAGTCTATAAATGGCATGTTTTATTGTTGCTTTAACCAGCAGAAGTTATCAGCGGAGCTAATAAAAACAAGTTTTTTAAAATAATTAATTGGCGTTTTAAAATGATGTACTTACATTAGGAAACGCAACATTTCTAAGTGACCCCAAACTTTTGAACGGTAGTGTATGAAAACCAGGTAGGTAATGCTGCTTGCTGTTACACATTTTTGAAATAACTCTATTGAAACTAATTGGTTAAACTAATTGGTAAAACGCAATATTTTTATCTATTGACTTTTTACCCAACTTTTCTACACCAGGACTCTATTTGGACTTAATTAACGAAACTGCTCACTTGATACATATCAAGACAATACCTAATGTTTTCAGCTGCCACTCCAACTCTGGACTCAGCCCACATGCATTTGCAAATTTTAGCAGTCTGGACTCCTAATATTCACCTGGCACAGCCAGAGTGGCAGCTGAACTATGGATTTTGCCACTGGCCATTTTAGCAGCGTATTAGTTGGTAATAGGTTTACTAGCATCTACTGACTTCCTAGGAATTGTCATGAGAATCGAAAAATTGCTAGTGAGACTGTTGTGGCAATTTCTTAACGAATGTACATTGGAGACTTGTTTGCTTATCTATTACCTAGTATGAAACTCTGGTTATGACACGCATCTTTATAATGTCTGATGATCATTAGGTACTCTGGATAAGGGTATGTGTCCTTTGTTCCTTAGGACATGTAGGAGAGGGGGGTCTGGTATTTACCTAGGGGGCGTCATTGACTGGTATCAGTAAATTTTAGGGATACTCTGCCCATCAGTATAACCCAACAGGGCATCTATTGTTTGTCCAGATGCTGCAAATTCTTTTCAAGAGTTGAAAAGGTCACCCATGTGGAGGAGGACAGCCCTCCCTTTGGGTAAAACCTGTGTGACCTAAGATTGATGGGTAGCACCTTACCCCACCCCTTTTAACTATAATAAATACTAACTGATCATGTATTTTCTTCAGAGGCTCCTCGAATGATTATTACTTAAGCATTTGACTCGTCTCCCCACTTGCAAATAAACTGCTAATTGTGCCAAGAGAATTTTCTCTCTGTTCTTACTCCTTTAAGAGTGTCTATCGATACAATTTTCATCACAAGACTAAAGAAGATTTTTTTTCTGCCAAAGCTATTTCATTTCATGGCAAAAAAACATTGGTGTGTTCGGGAATTATGTTTCAACAATAACTATAGGTAACGATAACTGTCTTTGTTTTCTAAATGAGAGAATCGTGCAAACCTCAACTCTTTTACTGTCCAAGGGGTTTTATTACCCCCAAAGCATGCTCAGATGCTTACCTCGAAAATCCACCAGAAACAGTCGCAATAACTATAATGTCGCAATTACTGTAACATAGCTACTGAATGTTGTAGCCAGCTAAGTTTTTGCCTGTCCTGACCCAAAAGGCATGCACGGATGTGTACCTCGAAAATCAACTTGAAACAGTCGCAATATAACTGTAAACTGTTTTATTTTAAGCTTACTATAATGTAGATGGTGAAGGTTCTAGCCAGCATGGTTTGTCTCTGTGGAACAACTCCAAATGCATACTTTGTTTTGACTGCGAGGGGATTTGATAGCGAGACCTATAGTTTGCAAGTCTGCTTCTCTAACCCACTATGCTATTTAACAAGGTCAGTCACTCACTTACTCTGTAAGAGACATTTACTCTTCTTGACCGACTCAACTTACACAGTCAGGCAAAAAAAAAATCACATTTACATTTCTATTCTGACCACCTGACCATCAGCGTTGCCCCCCCCCCCCCCCCG
>JACXGJ010003031.1:0-58137 GCA_016801105.1 Esox niger
CAGGAAATGTGTGCCTAGGATTTTGTCCTGTAAAGGCAGGTTCATGAGATGTTTAAACACAATTGAACTGGCTTTCTTATGTCGTCTTCAGCGGTTGTCTTTCATTAACATATTAAGCGATGACTAAATAAACTGTTCAAAGTGAGACCGCGATGTCGACATATAATTGCTACCCTTCTCAATGTCGACATTTTGCACAATGATGTTAAACCACTACAAATGGAGCAGACAGACGCATCAAATGAAAATGGGAGACTCACCAAAATTGGTGGTGCCTGTTAATGCAACACATCTCACTAATAACTTGCTTGCCTTAGTTGCGTTCTGTTCCCATGCCTATTGTCTCAATAGTGCTTTATCTGGGGCTAATTTGTTTAAATGTACCATGGCATTTTCCTCAGGTCATGATCAGGTCAAAGACCAGCATGGTCACAAAGAGAAGTAAAATGGCACAAAGATCCAAACGCTGACTAGTGCCCTGCTGACCGCCGCTATGGTTTTTCAAAGGCAGGAAAGCTGTTGGTGTTATTAAGCCTCCAGCTGTTTTATCGACAAAACCCAAAGAGGGGAAACACGCATGAAAGCAACTAATTCCAACTTATCCAACACTCAGCCGAAGATTTACAGTTTCCCGGTATGAAGTGCTTATTAGGTTTGGACTGAGGGTACTTAAAACTGGCTATGCGGAGACTATTACAAACACTCGGCCTAAGGCCAAAATGACCTCCTGTTCCTTATGGAGTGTGTAAATTTGACCATGGACTACAGGGTTCTGGGCAGAAGGAGTGCTATGCATGGGACATAGGGTGATATTTTGAACAAGACCAGAAACTTGGATTAAGCTTAATCTCCTACAAGAGTTCAGTTCATGCTGCTTGCCGTCAATAAGAATGGATGATTGTGAAAATGTACAATGGCTGGTGAGGTGTTTCAGTCATATCGAAAGAGGTCTTGTCTGTGTGTCTATGCAATTACAACATTTGTTCCTGATTGGGCGACGCCAATGATCCTGTCTCCATGTTAACGTAGATTTAGCAATTATTTAATGGCAGATCGCTCCAGATCGAGTTGGAGTTGTGATCACGTTTATCTATTTATTAGGAGTGATCAGACAATGCAATTGGACTTCCCACCTACTTGACTACAATAATGGCCACTTCAACGCTGATGTCCATGCAATAGAAACAAGTCTTGTTCTTCAACCTGTTCATATCCTTGATAGTTTGAGGCATGTGTATCTGGTGATTGGTGCAAAATTTTTCACGTATTTTTAATTTTCTCACATTTGAGTCCTCTAGTCAACTTTATGATTCTAGTTCTCCTCAGGTAGTGGATTCTAGTTAATAACCTTCCTCTTTTATGAGGACCCTAACCTTCCTCTTTAATAGCTCCTCTGGAGTTCAGCTGACACAGCATGGCGCTTACAGAGCCAGGGTAGTGAGTTTGATTCCCAAGACCACCCAAACGTAAAATGTTTCCGGACTAATTCCGGATAGTAGACTGCAAAAGTTCACAGAATGTGGGTGGATGAAAGCAATTCCTAAAAACATTGATCAAATGTATTATATTAACATGTCAATTGAAATGATATATATTAGTATATTATATTTTGCAAGCTATCGAAAAATGTTAAACACTGTACACTCGAGTCTGAGAGGGTCTAATGGCTTCAAAAACAAACGAGTGAAGAAGAGCCCTTACTCACCGTCTTCTAAACTCATCTTTGCGTGCTAATTTGAATGAATGTTAATTAACATTATCGCCCAGCAGGTCATGCGTATATGAGGATTGGGACCATCCGTTCCAAGCAAAGCCACTGTGAGCTAATCCTTGGTCCTGGGCCAAGGCGGGAAAGGCTTGCGTGTAGTGGCATCGGCTGCTGTGCCGCGTGGCCTCTCAGCTGCCTTCTAATCACTTCCCCGTCCTTCCCTCCCGTCTCCTCAAAGCCCTCGGCCCGACCCCTGGACCCTGCTTGTGAGGTCCGACTAAGCCCCCTTGCTCTGGCTCTCGCCTGCCACCTAAAGCATGGAGAGAGGGAGAGCCACACTTGCAAAAGCCTGAGTATTCCTGTCTTGCACACTCAGGAGGATCATCCACACCTGCCCGTCAGATTACTGGTGATGGGGATCGTATGGAAGAGAACATATCGACTTCCTGAAGGTTTGTTTAAAACTCCATGTGGCTTGGGAACCACACAGCACGGTGACAGTTGTAAGGTAAATTTAAAACACTGTGTGGCTTCAGAACCACACAGCAAGGTGACAGTTGTAAGGGGTGAGCACACGGAAGGGAACATATTGACGTATTGATTGTGTGGATTAATTTGAAATGCAGTGCAGCGTGTGGTACTCAAAGCGCAGTGTTGCACTACATACCAGAATTTGGACGTGGGGCCCCTGAACGTTCCAGAAAATCCACCGGAGGGAAAACCCGCTGCGTGGCGTTTCTCCTATCGAATATTCCCACGTCGTTGTTGGTTTACTGGTTGGCTTCTTTGAACTGCTCCCTCAATTGCATTCCTCTCCCAATAGGAGCTGTCACTTTGTGTGGACATTGTCCCTGGAGTGTGCGCGGCTGTGAGGAGCGTAAGGGTCCACTCTAGGCCCACTTGTCTCTCTAATGAATTGGAAAACAATGAGACCCCCAGTGGCTCCTTCTCTCCATGAGCCGACCTGGGTCTGATTCGCCTTGGCAAGGGGGACAGAGCCCCAAAACAAAGCTGAAGGAGACTCCTCCGGAGAAGCTCAGAGGTCAGGCACCGAGCCCTACTAACAGGGCCACCTCTCCAGATCGGGGTTCCGATGGGAAGGAGACACAGAGGCCCTGGGGACAATGGGATAAAAGGGACCCTCCGAAACCATTACATTCTGAGGAAGTGATGGCCGTGAATGATGACAGTGAGTGAATAGGGGCCACTGAGGTGGGAGGTCGGCTCCATTAAAGGCTGTGGACGTTCCATTATGGCAGCACAGGGGGTGGTGATGAGGTGCGACGTTTTCCCCCATTAGGCTTCTTCCTTCGGGGTCCTTCAGTAAGCGGGAGCTCGCGTCGACGTCGGAACCCATGGTCACGCTCTATTGTCTCCCATCGAGAAGCGCTGCGCATGAGACGGCGTGACGACAGCGCCGTCACGTCTCTGGCTCGCCTGAGACGGGACGAGTCAGACTGCCGTTTGCCGAACATCAAGCCTTTCAGGCCTCCATGGGCACATTTTGGTTGATGGACTTTGTCTCTCATTAATGACTGTCTAACCAGATGACACCGCTTCAATCAAATGACAGAGGCCCCTCTGATCTCCCCAGAGTATGAAGAGCCATTCACAAGCTATAATAGATACACTCTAATTGATGTTCACTATTTAACCTTTTTTGAAATCCCAATTTTTTTTACGATGGATGTTGGCAAAGACTTGTTTTGGGAAGTTTTAGACAAAGGGAGATTGCGATGAATGCATCCTGGTAGTGTTTTTGAATAGGGTTCCTGATTTCTTCAAGAGACTTAGTCCCAAAATTACATTATTTTTGTTGGACGTAGTGTTGGATGTAATTTCAAAGAGGAATTAGGCCTTATTTATGAAGTATCCACTACTGAAGAACTCCACTAACTTAAACTTATCGTGGTCTGGATTGATAATTTAACTTGTAGTGCAGGATCACAGATCTAGGATCAGGCTTCCCATGTCTATATAATCTTATTTATTATTACCAATAAGGATAGTCAAACTCATATAAGAGCCATGCACCTAGTCAGACTTTGTGAATGAACAAGTAGCTAAGATCTCTGAGCTGATCTATATTCGTTTCCCACTGTGTTGTAGTGTGTTTGAAAAACTCTGCACTCGACTGAACTTTGGTACACTTCGCTATATGGGGAAATAGAAACAGCGTTTAAGCAGATCTATTTGATGTTTTGCACTGAGATTACATCACAAACATGTGCTTCAGCAACATAACAGAGAGTCATTTAACCCTCATGGCACATTGACATGCTTCTTTTGTAAGGCCGCGTCATTGTCTCTGTATGCCTCTTTGACCGGCCTTCTGAGGTTGCTCAGTACAAGATCGCTGGGCGAATAATTATTTGATCACATTTTTGTTGTCAGCTATTCAACGGAAGATTAATTAATATACACTGAGACACCTCCCTCTGCTACTGGATCCTGGATTTCCAAAGGGCTGAGCCCAGGTGGCAGGTTTTGGCAGAAACACATCTGCCATGGGTCTTCAACACATGGGTCTCATCCTTAGTCTCATCCTGTAGTCCTCGTTCCCCCATGACTGCATGGACCCCCTAGTCAATTCGTTAACGATGGAAAGCCTGATCACCATTCATAATGAGACAACCCCCTCAAGGTGAAGGTCAGGAACTTGCTAGTGGTTTGTCAGGAAAACATCCTCTCCCTCAACGTCTGCAAGACAAAGGAGGTGATCGCGGGCTACGGGATGAGAAAGGACGAAACCACCCCCATCCACATCAAAAGGTCTGAAATGTATTGAGATATTTTTTACATCAAATTTGTGTCAATTTATTAAAAAGGGAAAACGTAAATATGTATATTAGGTATGCCGTATATGTTTTCAGACCTTTTTCCATGCATTGTGTACATGTTAATAATCTTGCATGTAGAACTTGATTGTGTCCAATATTTATTCAGTGATATTCTTTACTTGTGTTACTTTTTTCTATTTTTATTTCAAATCAATCATGTGAGAAATATGATCTGTTTTGATATAAATTTCCACTGAAATGGTGAAATAAAATAATTGCCATGTTTAATTAAATGATCCCTAGACCATATGTGTGAAATTATTGCAAAGGTAAATGTCGTCTCTAAATCACATAAAAGGACCGAGTGTTTAACATTTGAATTATGCACAACTTTCGGCTAAAATCTCATGGGAAAGTGGACCAAAATTGAATGAAACAGCAAAAATATCCTCACTAGAAAATGACAGTCCTTGATACATTTTATCTCAGAAATGAGATTTTCCTATTAAAGACCTTGAGACTAAGAGAAAAGGTTTGGTACATATCCGTCTTCACCAGGCCAAAACACCACAAAAGGCAAATGAGTTTGCTAGTGCTGAAGATTTAAGACCTTCACATAAAATATGGTCACAGCTGGAGCTCCTTCATCTGCACACAGACATAACACTGAGAGCCACAGAATGCTGCATGGTGCGGATCAAGAACCGAAAGGGATTCAGAATGTTTTTGAGGCCATACCATTTAAGGAGTTGACGGTTCTTTCCCATAGCCGCAGTGAAAGACTCAGTGACAAAGCAAAGTCTTGAGGCGTGAGGGTCAAGATTATTGCCTGTCCAAAATATGATGGTATGTAATCTTGTCAATTCACATGGTGTTCCAAAATGTTTGGGTGTGCAGCAGCAGAAGAAACTGTATGTCTAGACTGTAATTACGTAGACCCAAATAGCCTGTTTTATTGCCCTCCAAAGAAGGCGGCCACATGTTTCATAGCCCTTTAAAGCTACGCTCCACAGCTGTCTGTGAGTTGCTGAGAATTCTTCAATGCAAAGGAGGAAGAAGGCTCTGGAAAAACTCATCTTTTTCCCTTTTCAATCCGGAGAAAGTGTGTCCATCTGTCAAAATGAAGCGTTCCACTCTGCGAGGAAGTGTCTGCTGGATGATGTTCTTTAGATGTCCTTCACTCTGCACATGGCCCAAACCTGGTTCAGACAGAGAGTGGACAAGCTCTGGACCTGAGACAAGGAATGTTGCTTACAGGCTGCATGTGCTCCAAAGTTAGTGCGCCAGTTCTGCTTCCTGACTTTATCTCCATTTGGACCAGTGTCAAGAAAACTCTCTATGCGTATTCTGTCTGATGCACTTAAAGGGAGAAGGCAGTTGCAAACAGACAATTAATTATGTGATATTTAATCTCCTATTGCTCAGTGAATGTCTGTTGAACTATAGTTCTTGTCAATGGCCCTCACCCTCTGCATGAGAAAGAGAAACAATAGCTTCAACATTTTAGCCTTTGTATTGATCTGATCAAATAAATCTCAATTGAAGTCTTCAGGCAATGCATACACTCTATCTATGGGTGAGTATGGGGTAGCACTATGTCCAAAGAAACAGGCAGCAGGCATGGGGAGATCAGTGCGAAGACCTGCAAACCAGCAAGAAGCATGCTAATCACTATGTCCCTTGTGAAAGAGTCAGGCTTTAGGCCCAGCCACTTGACAGTATAACCTGAGGCATGGAAGCTTCAAAGCTCAATAGCTGAGTAGTTTCACTAATGCTAATCCTTATTGATTGACGTTTTGACAGACTAATGAATCTGGAGGTTCAGCGATTACTAATGCAAAAGAAGGTTGCCCATAAGCCAAAAGACTGATTTTTCCAGAACCAAGTTATCTTGGAAATGTGCAGTTTAGAGCGATAACAGCTTTTAAGATTTCTATCTAATCTATCATGATGATCTTACTGTTGTACATTTTTTACTCGGCAAGGTGACCATTTGGTTATTCTGTGCTTGAGCAAGACAGTGAATCCTAATTGGTCCAGTTAGACATAGTGTTAGGGTTAGTCTTTCTGTATAAGGGAATCTGCTAAATGTTTAAAATGTACCAATGTGTTGATTCCATCTAACTTAGAAGTACAGGGCTTGTCAGTTGCAGGTCTTTATGTCAACAGAGAAAGGACGACATGACACAATGACTTCGTCATTTCTCATCGCCCAATAACCTAGTGAACTTATGGAAACCAATGCTTCCTAGTTTGCCCATAAAATACACCGTTTCTGTAGTCTATGCCAGATCTGGGTCGGATGGTGTGAACACCATACAATTAAAAGCAAAGTCGGTTCGATAACACTCAAACGAGCATAACTAGGTAGTTAAGATAGACCCGGCTCGCCTTCACCCCAAACCTACCCAACATGCATCATAGTTAATGGCTTTTGTTTGTTGATTATATCGCAAAGTGGCTTTTGTGTTCAGTGCACTGGAGCATACATAATTGAATTTTCCTTTCATAACCCGGCCGACCTTCCGCCTCGGCTGGTGTCATTGCGGATGGTCCGGGCTGGGTCTGGAAAGGCTGCGACTGAGGTAGAATGAAGAACAATTAGCATGCTCTAATTATCCAGGCGACCGCAAGTCCTCTCCTCACCTCTGATCCACAGGGCAGTGGCAGACACTAACCGGGTATTGAAGGAGAAATGGGGCAGGGGATCTATCCATGCTTTGTGTTCCAACTGCAGAGCATTGGTTTGCCAACATGAACACCGTTAAATAATTCCGAGATGAAATTTTTTTAGCAGCATATGTGACATTTACGATGGAGAATGATTGCCTCCGTTTGAAATATAGTCTACACGGTGAGTTGTGTCCTTTACAATGAATATGCTTATTAAACAAATAAATACACAGTAAAAAAAGACAGGAGCAAGTGATGGTGTTCAGTCAATTGAGTACAGGCTCACATTAGGGCAAAATATGAAGAATGTCAGTAGATGTCTAATGATGCTTTTAAAGCACTTAAACTGCCTTTGTTTTTAAATGAAAGCCACCGCAGTCATTAAGGAAATAATCTGACCTATTTAAACCTCCATTGTTTAACCTGTCTCATTAAAGGCTTCACATCAGTTCCTCACTTGGATATAATGAAACAGGTCTCAGTGAAGGGATGAGGTACTGCCCAAATATTGCATGTCAAATCCAGTTAGAGTTTGCGTTACATCACTACTCTAAAGGCCCTATCTAGGACTCTAGAAATACTGTGGTCATTAGTCTTAGAAGCCCCCCCCCCCCCCCCCCCAAGAACATTTTTAATTCCATTTGTGAGTTTAGAGAAAAATGGAATACTATAATCAATTTGATAATCAATTATGTTGGTTAAGATGAATACATAATCTTTTGACTAAACATTCTCTATACTGTCTTGTGTTCTTTCTGATTTCAGTGTTTTATTTAAGGCCATAGAACAACTTCTGCTCTTTGCTCACTGGAATCAATACATAATGCTCCCAAGATAAGCATTGTATAGTTGATCATGCTAGAGAGATATTTTCTAAGAGGCTGTCAATCTGGGATTTTTCAATTGGCAAGTCAAAAAAGAACACCCCTGCCAGAATTTCTCACAGCATACATTGCAAGATCAGTGTGTAACTTTTAATGCGTACAGAGGAGCATGTAGTGCATACTATGTAAATGTATCTGATGTGCTCAATAAAAATACCCATATTATCATTACATAAGTGTATTGATATTTCACACCTTCTGCAAACCTTTTGTCTATAAAGCTCTGACTAACCTCTTTATTAGCAGTCTTTGACTAACTTTCCAAACTTTTCACCTCAAGCGACACTGTCAAAGAACCTGTGGGTGAACATCTTTGCTAAAAGAAAAGTTTTATGAAATCAAGATCATTGCCTGTATATCTGCCTTCACTTCACAACACTTACATCATCATGATGGCAATCATGGAAGCCAGAGGTGATCTTGATGTCAACAAAAGCTGTGCTTAATACAATATTTTTTATCAGTTCACCTCTTTTATTCCACCTATAAAAACATAAGAAATACAGTGGACATGACCTTGGTGTCCTCAATGTAATAGGCTTTTAAACCAAATTACCCTAAAAATATTCAAACACTGACAAGGTGTATGAAATCAATATGTTTTATTGCAATTGCCCCTGAACAAAATGTGGGCTTTAACAATGCATAGCAATAATGCATTCGGAAAGTATTCAGAACCATTAACTTCATCCACATTTTGCTGTGTTAAAGATTCTAACAATTGTAATTACAGTTATGATTAAATATACATTTTGATGTAAATCTACACAATACTCAATAATGACCAAATTATTCCAATTTGTTTAAAATGAAATACTTAAATATATCCTGTACATAAGTATTCAGACACTTTGCCATGTAAATCCCAGTTGATCTCCTTCAAATGTCTCCAAAACAGGATTGGAATCAACCTTTGGCAAATTCAATTAACTGGTCATGATTTAGAAAGGCACACGCCTGTCTTCTGTATATAAGGTCCCACATTCTTCAGTGCATAATGAATAATCCCATGACGTCTGTAAACCTCAGAGACAAAGTCTTAGAATTGATTGAGTGATTGGGAAGTTTTTAAAATAAAATGCAATAGGACTGAAATTGGACTGTGTCATTTCAATAGCACTGTGAGCTCCTTCATTGCAAAATGGAAAATGTTTGGAACCACCAAGACTCTTTAGCTAGAACCAGAACCAGGAAAAAACGGCCATGTAAAAGAAGGTGACCAAGAACCGAATGGCCACCCAATGGCCTGAATATTTATGTATATGAGGTATTTTTCAATATATTTATGTACAGTATATGAAATAAATTTTATGAAATATACTTTTTCTCAACTATAAATTAAGTTTATAACACAACAAATCAGCATGAAAAGCTGAAAAAGTGCAGCATTACTTCAGTTGTGTTGTACTCCTCACGTTTTTAATGAAAGATTATGTCTCAGTCTATTGAGTAAACATGTAAATACACACATCTACATCTTCAGATCTGGAGATGTTTACGGTCACAGCACACACAAAGCAGGTCATCTGGAAGCAGATGAAGTTTGAATAGCCTTGAGGACCGACTCATTATGTGGGTTCAAGCACACTTTTGGAAGAAAATGTTTGCCTCTTTGTGGGCTTTGGTCTCTGCCTCACATATGTATACCAATTCAAACAAATATGTCATATGATAAAAAAAAATGACATCTTAAATTCGATCCCAATTTAAAATCATTTTAAACAGCGTAGAATAATTCATGAAATGACACCAATTGTGAAATGTACTTGTCATTTCCGATAGTGGCCCAAGGAAGGGGCCCCAGGAAACAAACACTAAGGTGGAAAGAAACTGCCAGTCTTATCAGATGTTGCATACATCTGTCTGCAGCTACAGTGCTTGCCAATAAACAGAAAGTTGTGTAATATTACCTCTAATATCCCAGGCTCATTATGTGTTTACCTGCTAATAACTTGTCATTGTACTAGGCACCAAAGGCTTTTCTTTCTTGATATGCAAAGTTTTACTTCAAGAAAAATTCACATTCTAGAGAATTGTTTAGGGCTCTTGCAATGCAGGTAATTGCATAGATCAACCACCAGTTGAACGCCTCAACATATATATTTCTAAGAACATCACACATACATCCTTTAAGTTCCGAGACAGTATACATAAGTAATGTCATTTGAAGTGGGTGTTGAGCAGCTCAAGCCCAGTCTTGTACCAAGTAATTTACAAATAGTCTATTTATAGGCATTCACAAAAGGTCAAGTGTGCTGGGAGAGGAGTGTTTTCTTTGAAACGTGTGACCTTGATATGTGCACTCTTGAGAAAGATGACACAAGGTGAGACAACTTTTAGACCAGGTTAGATGACCTGTTTTAGACCTGTTTATAACTGGGACTTTTAAAGAAGCTTGGCAATTTGAATGAGGTGATCATGTGACTGAAAGGATCTTTAAAATGAATAGCATAGCCAAACAGGAAGACACATAAAGGAAAAGTGCTTTTGAAACCAGCAACAGCGAGAATATTTCCACCATCAATGGCTATCAATGTGCTAGCGGCACTGAATGAATTGCTTCCCTACACACATGGCCCGTGTGAATGTGAGAGATGGGTGGTGGCGTTAGGAGGTGATTTAAGGCAGCGAGCTTTGGACTCTATGGGATTCTCGGTAGCTAGTTCTCAGTACTGTAGCTTGTGTGTAGACTGACAGCTGATTGCCTGTGGTTTAATCTTGTTAGGGCTTTTCAAAAGTGCTGTGTCCACTCAGATGTGGAGATAGAGCGCTGCACAGTCTTTGTGTGCAAATTCCAACAGTCCCAAAAAAAAAACAATACAAAGGGCCCCCTGGTGATGTCATTCTCATGTCAGCACCCTCCCTTGGACCTCTCGGCCTGAGGCAGGGCACACAGAGCCCTTAGACAGCCAGTTTCTCACTGCCTCAAAAGGACCCAGTGAAGTGCCTCAAGTTCAAGTCTGAAAGCTGAGTTGAGGAGACATAGCGTACGTTCAAACTGTTTTGAAGAAGTTACGCATCTATCAATAGCCATTAAGGGTCATACAAATGAACTATGGGTGTCAGAATGGTTCTTGTATGGCGTGAAACTCTGGTGTACTGTCTTCTCATATTAAATTAGCATCATTACCATGAAACTGCAGCTGCCCTACTGCCTAGCTTATGCATACGTTACATACTTGAGATTCTATATTTTACTGAGCAGCGCATTTTTGCGTCCAATTTCAACACAATTTGCTGTCTTGTTGCTGGGTTTCATCCATTAACAGGTTAGGGTTAGGATTAGGAAAATATCATAGCAGTTAGAGTCACTGAAATACAGCTAGATTGAATCATCTGTCCATGAGCAAGAAAACTTAAAAAGCAATAACTCAATATATTGGCATTGTTGCATCAAAATTAACCAAATAGTCATTTACTAAAAACTTTACCCAGATATTATTTTAGGGGCCTCTTGTAAAGTGTACATTTTCGATTGAAGCTTTTACAGGTTATATGGTTAAAGAGAAAGGCTGAACTCTTAACATACGTACAGAGAGACGTATGTTAATCTAAGAGCCATTTGGATGCCAAACATCCAAATGCCAAACATCCTTTTTATAGGTGAATTGAGTAATACTGAAAATACCTGGAATGCCTCTCACAAAAAATGGTAATTGAATAGCTCAGGAAATAATTGTGCTTTCTAATCTTTCATATTGAAAACATAGTTATTATATTGAATCTGGTGACAGTACAACATGCAAACAGGAAGTAGTGGAGGGGGGCCAGTTGGTTGAAATGTGAAATATTGTTATTGCAATTCACCTAGCTTCCATAATGCAGAATACATTGTAAACATTGCTTCTTAAACCCAAACTAATTCTGTAAGTTGCTCTAGACAGGAGCATATGCTAAATAAAAGCACAACAAATCAGAAATAAGTTATTTATTGCTGTATATTGGTTTATATCGGATCAATTCAAGTATTTTAGAATTACAGAATAACACGTTCAGGCTTTTTGCCTCTATGTACTAGCATGCAGTGAGAGTGGTTTTACGTGGACATCTGTCTGGCAAGCTTAACATTCTTCACAAACAGCTTCATAAATCTCTCCTCTTTGTGTGTGAACTTGGACAGATGTGTTCCCAAGTTAGTAAGCCAGGGTACCCTGCTTTCCAAGAAGCCCCGTTTCCATGCCTCCTGGTAATTCTTAGCAGGGGATCCCCATTAACCTGCTTTTATTGAGATGTTCTTTTTTTCTTAATTGTAATGTTTTTCTGTTCTGTTCTTCTGTTCGTGTTGGATAGAAAAGGGTTACTAAAAAATTTGAGAGAAGGTAAGTTGTGTATTTCCACTCATCACTCAATGGGTGGTAAGCGTTAATTTCCACACTCTGCTGAAAATCAATCAATGTTCACTTCATGTTTGCTCAATTATTTTTTTTTGCAAACACTGCTACTTTTGTTATTATCTTGGCTACCATTTGCTTTTGAAATATGCTATATGAGAAGGTCAGGTCTGTTTGTTTCATTCATCGTGTCATCAAAAAGCATTGATTCGCTTGCTTCATAGATTTAAGGTTGTGTGCATGAAATAAATGAGTGATTCTGTGACTCCGGATTTTTCCTGATTACTCAGTTTGGTACATTTTCAAGGATAATTTTCCCCCACAGATGGCCTAGGTCCAATTGCCACTGATTGCCACTGCTTATCTAATACAGTACATCTATTGCCATCTGTACTTTTAGATAAAGTTGTATGCACACTTGAAAGACCACCATCCTGTATTCTTGCCAGGCAGAGTCATGTTGTTTGGGTGTTTGTTTGGATGAAAGCTCTCTAGGCTACATTCTGTGCCTGTTCACTTCTGTCTCATGCGTTGCGTTATTTAATTGCCGTAAATTATAGTCCTGCTAGATGCCTCAGGGGAGGGAATATGTTTCATGTTAGCTGTGTTGTTAACCACTAGCAGCTAATTGGCAATCAATGTATCATGTAATGCCTACACACCAACTATGAATACATGTTAGCGGTAAATATTAGGCTTCAGGGAACCACTGCATTTAATAAATACTGCCTTGATTTGTACACAGTCAGAAGAGAATACACTGCAGGTCTAAATTGGTCTAAAATAGCAGCATAGAGTGAGTGGTCCAGTAGTCTAAGCTGCTGCATCCAGTGAACATTTACTGCTGTAGTGTGGCTTCAAATCTGGCTGCCTGCCCCCAAACCTAAGGTAAAAAGTAGGGCACTATATAAGAAATAGGATGTGATTTGGGAGTCAGTACAGTGAGGGAAAAAAGTATTTGATCCTCTGCTGATTTTGTACATTTGCCCACTGACAAAGAAATGATCAGTCTATAATTGTAATGCTAGGTTTATTTGAACAGTGAGAGACAGAATAACAACAAAAAAAATGCAAAAAATGTATGAGGGAAATAGGTAATCGAACCCTCTGCAGAACATGACTTAGTACTTGGTGGCAAAACTCTTGTTGGGATCACAGAGGTCAGACGTTCCTTGTAGTTGGCCACCAGGTTTGCACACATCTCAGGAGGGATTTTGTCCCACTCCTCTTTGCAGATCTTCTCTAAGTCATTAAGGTTTAATGGTTGACGTCTGGCAACTTGAACCTTCAGCTCCCTCCACAGATTTTGTGGTAGAAACGTGACTACATTAGAATCAAGAAAATGAACCGATGATAGTTCTAACTATTTTAATGCAAGATG
The DNA here is from genome assembly GCA_016801105.1 of Esox niger. NCBI lineage: Eukaryota > Metazoa > Chordata > Actinopteri > Esociformes > Esocidae > Esox > Esox niger. Next base: position 13,758 of record JACXGJ010003031.1, read on the forward strand.
GTAAGAATAAAGAGTAACCCTGATGAGCCTTTACAGATAGCGATGCCTCCCTATCAAGAAGAAAGAAGATAAAAAGGAGCAGAAGCAGAAGCCCCCTCCCTAGTATGCTGCCCCCTTATATGTGTATCGTTGGTCGTTTCCCTATGTGTGACCCCATCTTATTGGCTGCTGCTATTCTGCCCTATGTTATTGATAGGCTAGAGTGCTAAACATGTATACATGTTCAAGCACATATGATGTTGCATTTCCTCAATCTTGTCACAGAAATGTGTTTCCTGTTTTTGTCGTCCAGGAACATTTTCAAAAAATGTAAGCTTATCTAGTGTCATGAATGCATGTGACACCTAAAGTTAAAATGTTGGTGAAATAACTAACAGCTTGAAGACTAGTAGGATTAAAGCTTCTCTTGACTCCAGTCTTAGACGATGACACATCTGATCTACACCTCGACACCAGAATGGTTAACCTGTGACCAGACGGAAAGCCTGCTCACGTTCAGCGACTAGTATGACACTGAGATCACAGGGCTGCATGCTTCTGCTGCTGCGGGGTGACGTGTGCCGTGAGGCGGCCCGGACCACCACTGTTGACAGATGACTTCACTACAGCTCTGAGACGTGCCCATGAGAGATCCATTGCCGGTAAACCACAGTGACGCTGATTTGGCTGCCTATGAAAGTGGTTCACTCACTGTGTTAAAAGCAATGTGTCATGGCCTCTGATCTTATCCCTGGTGGGATAGTTACAGTACTGGGTCTCAAACCCACCTACAGAAAGTTACTGCACTCAGAACCATCAGAAGAACTAGCTGGGCTCAAAAAAATCTAGAGGAACCAGCTCGGCTCCGAATCATCTAAATTAACCAGCTGTACTCAGAACCATTAGAGGAATTAACTGGGCTCAGAACCATCTAGGCAGGAACTACTGCGGTCATGGTGGTGTTGCTGTTTCTACTGTATATTACTAGAAACCATATCCATATTATAGGGTGACATAATCTGCAACATCTACTGTTACTGAGCTTTTACTTGGACAGCATCAGCATATGTTCCAATCTTTATTTTTACTGTTTGGGCAAGGAACCATCTGTGAAAACTGTACCTGAATTTAAGCAGGTCATTAAATAGAACTGTAGCCATGGCTGTGTTGTTGTCTTCCACAGGTATCCACACATTTTGCAAACAAAGGTCCATCACAACCAGGGGTGTTAATGCTTTCCAAGATTTCTCAGAGCATCTGGACTGATTGGTGACATAGTTCTGCAACTTAAACCACTTAATGATTGCAAAGTGACAGATGTATTGTGAGACCATAAGGCTGAAACTTCTGTTTGCAATAAAGACCTGGACTTTCTCATTTATATTGGAACCCACGGCTTTGATGTGAATGAACACTAGCTGCACAATGCGTTCATAAAAACATAATATGCTTTTCCCCTCAAAGTTCATCATCCTAAAGCTTGAGTAATCGCCACCCAAACCAGAACCCCTCTGTTGCACTTTCAGACTATACAAAGAGCCCCAATCCCCCTAAATGAGGACAAAGCGCACGTTTTCCCATAAACGCTCACATTTGGGCCATTTAATGATGCCTGCTCAAATAGCCCCAAACCAAAGTAAATAGCCTTGATTGCTGGTTAATTTATTAGAGACAAGCGCCACACTGAGATCAAACGGGTCATGCTTGCTCGTAGCACCTTCAGTGCAATGAATTTGCTGACCTCACAGCCCCCTGCATATTTCCATAAGGGGCATGGGAGGCCGGAAAGGAGTAGCCCGGAGGACAAGGGTGGGGGAATGCACTCACATGAGGTTTAGGTTTGGATGATGCTCAGAAAAGCCTGTAAATCAGCTAGATGCTAGGCCCTCTGTTGTGCGCAGTGGCTGGGAACAGGATCGCCAGACCATGCAAGCACCCAAGACAAGAAGGTTACCTGGATCATTCCACCAATTTGGTTACTTTTCAGAAGTGTAACTCAGTAAAAATGGATTTAACCTCACTTTCGTTCATGAAGAGCACATGTTCAACTTCACAAAAAAACTAATCTCAAATGTAGCTTCTAATGAAATACTGCAAAAATAGGATTTATACTATGTGCTGAATAAAGCAATAGCATACAATAAAGCAAACAGTTACAACCCCAACCGCGTTGACACATTTATTCTAAATACGCCGAAAATCCCTTGTGACAGGAGGAATGGAAGCATGTTGTGTGGAACAGGCAAATGAGTTCTTTTTCCCCCAAAAGTTAATTGCTAAAACCTTCATAGCCTGTCTATCTATGGATAACATGGTTGACTTGTTCAATAATATAACACAACACACACACACACCCACTCACCCACCAGCATGGGCCTTTTAGCAGGCGACCATCCCTAAGCTAAAATGAGGCTTATGTTTCATTAGCAGGCCAGTTTAATAGGGAGGTTATGGGGCTAGAATTCCCACACAGTAAAAACATGAGGAAAGTTTTAGTCAGACCCTTTTGTTCCCAACATGAAACAGCACATATCCTGAGGCAGAGCGGACACTAAATTTCACCACAGATCAGGAACATGACCAGTCTACTATAATAGATCATTGTAACATTTTCTGACATTTGGTATATAGAACATTAGGGGTGAGAAGTTGCTGTTGCAAATATTGCTAAACAGGTGTGGCCAATCTAAACGCATGGATTATACAATTTGCCATGTTTGGAAGAGTAAAGGAGCTAGCTACATAGTTGGCCTTCAGCTGTTGAGCAGTTTGTTAAAGTTACAGTGAGTGCAGTAGCTGGGAAGCAAGGGCACCAGCGCTGTTAAGTAGGTTTTTAGCAGGCTCCCATAGCAGCAACTGTAGGGATCCCTTCAGCATAATCCATACAATAAATTACATAAACGATCTCGGAAGGTACAAATTGCTACGATGTGAAAGTTAATGTGTTTGCCATGTGTGGACATCATGGGATATCTGCAGCACCTTGACAGCCTTGGAGAACAAAATGTATCTCCTATTAATCCATGGATTCTTTGTGAATACAAAAACTGTTACTGAAAGCACACTTAAAGGGTTTAGACAAATACCAAGTGTCAATTTAGTGTCAATTTAGTCCTTTATGAGTTGTGTAATTGTCTTAACTAGGGTGCTGCTGTTGGATTTGGGTTCATTTTAGTTACACAAATATATTATCTTTCTTTTGCTTTATTATGTTTGTATGGTATAAAGCATAAGTGCATGACCCTGCTCAAAATATGAATCCAAATACAAAGGATATAAATATTTTTATTTTATAAAAAAAAGGTTGTGTTGTTGTCATTAGATTTGGGTTTGTCAGTCAGAAAGCATCAGTTGTTCCACTCAGGATGTCTACTTCCCCAGGGGGCTAGAGAACTTTGTTCCTATTGGACCCTCCCTTAGATTCTTTGAGACATGATTGGTCATCATCCCCATAGAGGGAATTAATAATGTTTTCTTGCCTATTAACTCCTGTTGTCATAATGGCTGTTAAACGTCTGCTTTTGGCAGACTGGACATTTGTTCATGATTTAGAGATGGCCCGTAAAACATGCAATAGATCGCATCAGCAACCCTTTCTTCGCTTCCTACTCACTGCTGAGACACAAAATACATTTTCTTTAAAGCAGATGACTCCTGTTTTATTAAACAACATAAATTCAGATTATATGGATATCGAGTCAGCAACAAATCTGGATTTCTTTTACATTTAAAACAAACAATCAATTAATTATTGAAAATCAATTACTTCGTTTTTTTTCTTGTTAAAATTTTAATTTAATTTTATTACGTTTATGTAAAGCGACCTGGTTTAGAAACTGGTAAAATAGTCACAGTATAATTACATTGAATTACAATGGTTCTTATCAGGTAGCTGAAGTGATCAGTGCAGAGGTGCTGCTAACGAGCAGCATGCTACATTATTCTCTTCACTGTAATTAATCACCTTGTACATTGGGGATGATTAGCACCCGCACTTAATTCCACCAGAAATAGCATAGTGGTCAATATCTGAATGTATGTTTTGTTACAACGGCTGAATGAAAACCTCTAATGACCCTAATTTAGGAATCATGGCAAAATACAATGGTGTAAAATAAATACTAAAGATAGGACTTCTACTCATTTCATAGTCCACAAAGTGGCTAGTAAATATCTTGCTCCCTTTTGTTTCAAAGGCTGCTTTTAGAAATTGAGTAAAACTGCTCTGAATTGTGGTGAGAGCGTCATGCAATAGGGATGCTTCTCAACAGCAGGGACTGGGAAACTGTGAAGAAACCAGGGAAGATGAACTGAGCAAAATACTGAGAGGAACTTGACGAAAACTTAACGCAGAGCACACAGGACCTCAGAATATGGCAAACTGTAACCCGACGCGCACAGGACCTCAGAATATGGCAAACTGTAATCCGAAGCGCACAGTCAGGACAACGCTGGAGTGTCTGTAAAGTCTGTAAATGTCCTCGAGTAGCACGGATTTGAGCCCAATCGAACATCTGAGGGGAGAGCTGAGGACCACAGTTTGCTGATGCACCCCATCCATCTGACAGAGCTTTAGAAGATCTACAAGGAAGAATGGGAGAAACTCAGGTGTACAAAGCTGTCAGGGGCATACCAAAAGATACTTGAAACTGCAGTTCTACAAAGCGCTGAAATAAAGGAATCCTTTTGTGTACAAGATATTTCAGTTACTTTCAATAAATTGGCATACATTTCTAAAAGGTTTTTATGCTTTGTTGTTATGGGGTAATGTGTCTAAATTGATTGTAATATTTATTTTACCAAATATATATTAAGTCTATAACACAAAAAACTAAGGATGAATTGAAGGGGTCTGAATATTTTCTGAAGCACTGTACATGGATAGGATGGACCTGATTCTTGATCAGCACTCCTGGTCTCTTTTTAAACAGCCCAGGAGCGCAGCAGAAACAGGAGCGCTGTAAACAGAAGGTGCCGGGCGACAAGGAAACTTTAAATGAACACTGCCCCAGTGGCCTGATGAGATCTGAGGCTAGCTGTTTTCTCTTTGATCTATACTTTACCTTGCTCTCAGTACCTAATGCCCAGCAACAGGAGATTGAGGGTGACATCAGCGCAAACCACAAGAGAACAGAATTCTCTCTAATGGAAAACTGTTTATTAGGGAGCTGAGAAGCACGTCAAGGTTAAAAGCTCTGGTTCTCTGAAGGAAGAACAAAGATTCAGGATGTATCAACTGGAGATTAAGGGGTGACAGTTTGTAACCACTTCAATGTCAACTACTGACAGAACATGTCACTTCTGTTCCGCCCGTGACCGAAGGATGCCCAGTGATTCAACTCAGTTGACACTGCTGATTCATCATTCTCCTTGGCACTTACCTCAGTGTCTCAGACACATCGCCGTCATGAAAGGATGCTGTCAATCAGAATTTGTCAGCATTTTTTGTACGGGTATACCTCACCAATGTCACATTTGTCAACATTCTCCTAGATTGTGGTGTGCCTTTTTGAAAGATTTGAATAGACTTTTTGAATAGACAAATCTTCATCAATAGAGGCTGGTCTGAACAGAAAAAGGAAATGCATATTTGCACTATTTACAAAGCCTTACATAAAAAGCGTGTAACTATACAGGAATTTCACAATAAAATGTTGGTAATTGGGCCTTTGCTCTTACTCAGAGCAACTTACGAGAGCAGTTAGGGTTAAAAGATCTGCTACTGAATGGTGCATAATGAATGGTTAACGCCTTGTCTGATTGGGAATTTGAATCATTGTTCTGTCAATTAGTGGTCACAAAGCTACCTACCACTTCAAACATCATCTAGATTCTAATCTATCAAGAACAGCTTGACACAACAGACACAACATACCCTCCAGTCAACCCAGATTTTTGTAAAGCCCATTATTTGAAGCACAATGTTAAACATGTGGAGCATAAACAAATATAATTTCCACAGAATCATTAGACCATGTATCTGTGTTTTGCTCCAAGGTAGCCTCCTTCTGATTTCATGTTGCATGTTGTTTGAAAAAACATAACATCTATCTTACACTTGAAGGATTTGGAGAGACATGGTCAATCAATGCATAATGAATCAATGCTCTTAGCATAAATGCCAAAGAATTCATCTGTAACTCACAGTTGGTCGATTCACTTTGATTACCTAGATTCATATACAAAAAATGTGGTCTGTAGGGATGTTGCAGCAGCAGTGTTAGGTGGGGTGGGAAGAGAGAAGCCGACGGTGGAATCTGGAAATGAGTGGGAGAGAGGGGTAACATAAGGGTCACGAGGAAATAAACAAAAAGATGTTAACATATAAAAAAAGGAAGGATTGTTTACATCTATACCAATTTGCATCGGGATGAGGTCATGCGTACCCTTAAACACACCAGCATACATTTTGCTTTTACATTCTTCAGCCGTTCTTATCCAGAGCATCTGATAGTAAGTGTCTGTGTTTTCGCACTGGCAAACCCCCACCCAACCCCCCTCCCATGGGAATCAAACCTGTAACCCTGATGCTTCGGGCACCACGCTCTTACCAAGTACACTACGCAGGGGGTGTAAGTGTCGCTGCACCTGAAACAAATACATGCGGTTGTCCTCGCTGTTTTGTATCTGCTGTCTTTCGTTTTCCCTGCGGGTCAGTGGATGTTCCTCTGTGTGTCTGCCTTTGTGTCATTTTGTATTGGTCATAGGGTGGTTGTTGTTTGTCTGGTGGAGGACCGACAGGCTGGTCCCGGGTCAGAGAGTGGCTTCACTGCGGGTGGACTCTAAGTTTTAAAATGCAATACAACATTTATGAAAAAGAAATATCCCATTAAACCTCCAGTGGACCAGAGAGCTATACATATGTATATTGATTGAGAAAATCTTTGAGGAGAATCAAACTCAACATTCTTATATTTACTGTATCAGTGTAATCTATCCTGGTAAAGTCACTGAGCACATAACAAATAACATAAAAATACTGCTTGGGGTGAACAGCAAAGTGTTCTGGGAGCATCTAAAAAAGGTCTGTCAGGTTTTCCCTGAAATAGGTCGAACCAACAAAGTGCCAGAAGCAGAAAATGTCATCCATATAACTCAGCTACCTTGGCAAGCTTCTTGGCCTAGACAGATCAAACAGATAGAGTGGATGATTTCAACATTCCCTAAAGTATATTACTGTATTTCGCTGCACATCTGCCTCACTGATCTGCTTTGATGGCCTCACCCACTGACCTGAGTGAGGTTAAGGTACATTGATGTATGCCGTGTCCTAAATGGCATTTCATTCTCTACATAGTACACTAAGTGCCCTGATCAAAATGAGTGCAGTATAGGGGATAAGGGTCCCATTTGGTTCTTCACATTCTTCCGTTTTTTCAAAACAGTGACCTGACTCTGAAGGAATGCTGTCCTCTTGACATGTTTTTTCGACTGGGAGGAAACTGGTCTAAATTACCGGTGTGTAAATCAAAAACTCAGAAGGCTTTGGGATAGTTAACTGACTTGTAATCCCTAAGTGTTTGACGACATCTTTGAAGTGCCTGTGGCTGAATGTGTGAATTATAATACCATTTCCAAGGCCCTGAGTGGACAACACTGACGAGGACAAATAGCTGAGAAGATGTTGATGAATGTGACTGACAAACGTTTGAATCAGAAAAACCCTGGGGGGCTCTACAGGGCCTGATTAATGCACGCCTCTGGGGGGCCCTTGAGACAGAAAGAAAGGAAATGTTTATTTATATTTTCTTTTTTACTGCGATGCATTAACTTTGAAAAATATACATTTATACGGTTAAAGGGCTGTAAAATATCTAAGCCCCGGGGGGGATTTTTTTTTCACCTCAACCTGGTGTTGTGTCGAGTTCCAGGTGTCCATGTGTATTTATGTATATGTGGGAAAATTCTTGCAGTCACTAATGTACATTGTATAATAAATAAATGTGAAGAAGTGTAAAATATATGTTTATGTGTACGAGTGACTATCATCTGTATACTCTATGCAAATATAGCATAAAAATTGATATGCATAATTGATATACATTTCCTCTACCCAAAACAACACCCGTACATTCCCTTCCTTTTCATGATGCGGAATTGGTGACAGACGTGCTAATCAGTTACGAAGTTTGATAAACGTACAACATAAATTACCCTGCGTGTCCATTACCACGAACGGCTAGGGAGCACTGCTTCAAAGCCATTTGAGCAAGGAAAAGTGCTAATTATAGTATGACACTTTTGTCACGTCTGACAGCACTGCATCATCCATCATAACCTTACCCAACATCATTGCATTTCAATTTCAAAGATATTATACATATTCCTTATCCAGCATATCGGGATAATACCCAGAACATTATCGAAGATTTTCATTACGTTTTTATTATAGACTAATGATCATACCAACTGATACAAATATTTTGAACAACAACAGAGAATATTTTGTTTGAAACATTTCTGAAATGTTCTAGTATTCACTAAATGTCGGACACATCATCTGAAACAACCACCACAGAACCATAATCAAATGTCCTTAATGGGTTTCCAGCCAATAAGAACAGACATAGTATATTCTGGAAACAGGATTGAAAAGTCAGGCAAATGTTTTATTCAAACATCGCCTAATCATTAGCAGAACTGGACAGTTTACCAATAATGGAATTTGAAACAACCCATGAGTCTAACATTTAGGCCTTGTCTGTTTAAAAAATGCACATGCTGCTTTGCTTGACTACAGACATTACAATTAACACTCTGTGCCACAGCGGGGGGAACGTGGGGGTGTTTATTGACTGTCGGCACCCCCCCCCCATTCTTGCAGGAAACACCCACCCAGCCCCAGCTGAACCCTCTCCATTCCCAGAGCTGGAGGTGGTTCCGTCTGGCACCTAGCATGCAGAAGGACCCAGCACCTCCACCAGTGGGCTTAGATAAACAAGACTCCTCACAAATATCACCCCTATTCCCTAAATAGTGCCCTACTTTTGTCACCCCCGTATAGTCACCCCTACATAGTGCTTCACTTTTCACCCGAGCCCTATGCCCTGACGAATAGGGTGAAATTTGAGACTAGGACTCGCAGTGGCTACAGAGGCGCCAATCACGTACCAAGGCGAGATGATTTTTAGAAGAAGTGACAAGGTTTAAACCTTTAGGGTTAAGCGGGCTGACGGCGCAAGTGTCATTTTCACTTTCCCTTACCGCAATTGACAGTATTACTTTCACTACGTTTGCTTGACCTTCTCGCCTTTGCGACAGTAGTCGGTGACAAAAATATCATGTCACCGAATAGGTTGCGATCCCTGAAGAACATAGTGTGCTTCAGAAACGGTACCTGTTTACCAACGTAGAGCAGGATCCTGGTGTACAACCGTGATGTAAACATGGAGACATCTGGGTTAGCTGGAATTTACTGGAGGCATTTATTTACCCCATTCACAATCGCGATGTGGTTAACAGGAGCGTGTGTGCTAAGCGTCAGTCAGCCCTTACAAGTGTCTGTGTACATGACTGTACGCGAGTGTGTGTGCGTGTGTTTATGTGAGCGTGTATCATTGTGTGTGTGTCCTTAATTGGATGACATCAGGAGGCAGCTGTTGGATCTCGGATGAATGATAAACAGAAAGTCCGGTGGAGATTATCCTAATGCCCTACAAATCCATAGGTATATAATCACAAACACTTCGTTGGTTTGTATCTTTCCCACCTTCCCAACACACTCCATCACTTGCATTGCTATTGGGAAATCCCTGATATCCTGAACAGGCCAGTCTATTTTGAAAAATGTTTTAGTTAAGCATTTTGCATCCTTTGTTGTCTTGATGCTGAGTACACGCTGTGCGCACCCAGATGTGAATGACAATGGAAGGGCACACGACCCATTGAACAGCGTGAAGCTACCATAGGCCCTAAAACCTGCATTCACTCAAAACCCAAACAATTACCTGTAATCAGTAGACATTGACATTGTCATTGTTCTCTGTATGGAAAATGTTTCAAGAAATCAACATTCTGACAAATTAAACATAAAAGGTGCTGGTGTTAGTCTGTGCTTATCCTGTAGCAATATCCCTGTTTGTTCTGGAGACCAAAAAAACGTTGGGCCAGATATGAAGACTGGTACTGTCTCCTAGCAACAGCACCAGTAGAGGGAAGGCCCGATCAGTTTGAAGGGCCAGTGTTATTTATCAGATTTTGCTTTGGCTGCGTTTGGTTCATGGAAAAAACTAGGCCAATGGCGACAATGTGCTAGCTGAGCTGGTAGCAGCAGTTAGAGATAGTAAGAGAGAGCGAGAAAGATAGAGAGCCAGATGCTGGCCAGTAAAGTGGGAGGGGTAACAGAGACAGAAGGAAGGAAATAGATGGAGATAGTGATAATGCTGGATGTGAGCCAGTGAAGAGGGTGAGAAAGAGAGAGTAAATGAGTGGGAGGAAGAAAAACAAACAGTGTGAGGCAGCGCTAGATGCCAGGCAGTCAGAGGCATTCACCCTGGTGACAGGCGCATTGGGTCACTGGGCTAAAGTTGGGTGATGCCAGGATCCCCACAGACAGTGGCACAATCTGGGCATTACTGCACTTAAATGTGCCTCATCGGGCAACCGCTCACATGTTCTCTCCTGATGTTGTTTCAATTTGTCTGCTTTGTTGTTTCGTTGGCCTAATGCGCGGTGAGTTACAAAAATAAATATGTATTCTAAGAATGTAGAAAGTAAACCTTTTACCAAAGGCTTGGATGAATCGACACTGTAATGAGGTAAAAGGGACCACTCAGAAAATGGAATGATTCAACCCGCTAGGGGAAACAAACAAAATACAAAGAGGACAGGGATATAGTCATGTTTTATGTAGTGGCCTAGATTGGTCCAGCAGTCTAAGACGACTCTTCAGTGCTCATACACCACTACTAGCGTACTGCTATTTCAGCACATTTTCTCTTCTATCCATGAAGCATAAAATGACCCAGAATATTGTTTTATATGAATACAAAATATATAAATAAAAATATACTAGAGATATCATAATAATAGCCTACAACTAAACCAGGGTAATAAACTGTCTGTTTTTGCACTTTGTTGGTGCTCAGTAAAAGATGGAAACCCAATGTTACTCACGGTGGAGTTGATGTGAGAATCCACTCCCGTCTTGGAGAGTAGGCTATTAGGCCCAAACAGAAACAAATCCAAGACTGTATTGCCTAATTTATGAATGTAAAACTGTCCTTTAGTCCATGTAGTTAGCTTGCAGCTGAATAGGTGGCTCAGCGTGAACATAGTCCACTTGTGAAAACATCCCCTCTGAAGCTGTCCTGTGTAACCAGCTTAACTGTTTAGAGAGCTAATTACTCGCTCATACAACATAACTTCACTCATACCTCATCTAGCCATGAAATGGAATGTTTGAAAGTGAAGATATTGTTCACATATTGGCACATATATGACGTAGTGTACAATTTCCGGGGACCCATATTTGGCTACACAGCACTGTATTCATACATATCGGACAGAAACTCCAGAATGCAACTTTTAGTTCACATTAACAGATAAGTACAAAAAACCTTAAAGAATTAATTCCACGTGACCCTCAGAATGTTGTTATTTACTTGAGGTTTGCACAAAAAAGCTAAATAATAATTTCATGCATGATGACACAAAAGGCTCAACATCACAAGCAGTATCAAACATCATACTTACAATATGTCATTTCTAAAATAGGATTACAGGTATAAAAGTGATTAGTTATTGAATACAAATCTATAACTTACTATTAGTCTAAAACACTGAGCATTTCCTATACCATTTTTTTAGCATAATCCGATGCAGAGTTTTACATATATACTTATATAATATCATGCTTTGCTATCAGATTGATCTTTATGAATACATAATCGCTTGTGGCTCTTTTATGTTTGATACAAAACAATGGTCCCTCTCTCTCTCCCTCCCACTTGAAGATCAGGCACTTGACTCATGAATGAAGGCGACAAGGCTTTAGACACAACCAATCTTTTTGCCCTAAATTCTTTCCCTCTTTGTGAATGAGAATGGGGTAATTCTGCGAATTGTGTAATTTGAGCAGTAGAGGAAGCGCTTAAATCCACCGCAGCTCAGAAACCTCCTAGGGGCATGTCTCTTTGACAAACGACTCCCCCGAACAGGAAAGACAGCCTGCCAATCAGTGAAAGGTTCTCATAAAAAAGTGAAAATGTTATCCTACAATATCTGCTGCCGGCATCATAAAGCTTTTACATTCTTTAGGTCAAGCCCAGCCCTTTCTCTATTCTTTGACTGGTCTTTAAATTCCTTGAAAAGCATAAGTCTGTGAATACCAAACATACCCTTACAGAAATGCCTGAATCTAAATGGGCTTGTATGGATGTCGTTGTTTGGTTTATATGGGTGTCTTTGGTTGGTTAATATGGGTGTCTTTGGTTGGTTGGTTTTTATAGGTGTTTTTGGTTGGTTGGTTTGTATGGGTATCATTGGTTGGTTGGTTTGTATGGGTGTCATTGGTTGGTTGGTTTGTATGGGTGTTTTCGGTTGGTTGGTTTGTATGTGTGTTTTCAGTTGTATAAATGGGGGTTTTCAGTTAGTTTGTATAGGTGTCTTTGGTTTGTAAATACAGGTTTCTAGGTTTGGTTTATATGGTGTCATTGATTGGTAAATATGGGTGTTAAAGGCTGGTTTACAAGTGTCTAAGGTAGGTTTATATGGGTGTCTTTGTTTTGTATGGGTACTTAAGCATTATTGAGGATTCAAGGGGGTTTATATTCAGCTTCTCTCTTGGTTCTGTGAAAGTAAAACCAAACAAATATAAATCATGTAACCGTTTGCCAGGTTACATCAGGTCAAACTCAGGGCTCTAGTTGTAAGTAGTGAAACAATGTCCACAACCAAACCAGGTGACCCTATAAAAATTTAAAATGAACATCAAATGCCAGCCAAGTGACCGACCCAGACAGACGCAGTCGTTCAACTCAAGGATATAATAACAACACATGGTATTTCATTATTTGGCGTTTATGTAAGACTCATAATCCCTTAATAAAAATCCCATATGACAAAAACAGACGGAACTGATAGGAAAAGTGATGAAATCAACAGTTGGGAACCAGTCTGGAGGTTGGGGATGAAGACCGAAGTTGAGAAAACACCAGCAGCATTTACTGCAAGTGCTGTGTCCACTAACGTGGGAACATTTCCTTTCAATTTCAACCAGGTTGTTATGATGAACTTCCACTACACTCGTTGAATAGGAGTTCCAGAGCATCGAGCCAACCTTGGAGAAGCGCCCGTCGCCCGAGTTCTGGAGCATTGGGCCGGGGAAGACCAGGTGGCCTGTTGCAATAGAACTGAATGACCTTTAGGTTGGCAGGGAAGAAGAAGGTCATAGAGTTGCGAGAGGGGCAAGATGGCAGAAAGATTAACAGGCTTGGAAGTAGTTTGTGGTAATTGATGCAGTGGAAAACAGGGAGCCAGCAGCCAGAGGAGTTCACAGAGGGAAGTATTGATGTGAAGGTTTAGGGAATGTGTGTTTGTGACAGTGGAACTGTCCACCAGGATGGGAACTAACAGGTGAATGTGCCTGGTGTTCGGGGTCTTAACAGCTGAAAGCAAAAGCGGCGAGCGTCGGGCTCAGACTGGCTGGGGTTTAGCTTTGATGGCAAACCACTTGGGGAAAGAGAGTTCCAGTCTCACTTAAGGGCTTTACACACACCCAGCAGAGATTTGTGGAGTTCCCCCACTGTGTGTACTGTATCTTCTCTCAAGCAGAGCTGTTTAACACACAGCGTAAAGACTGTCTGTGACCATAGCAATGAAACAAACAAATTACAGTGATGTGGCAATACTGGATCGCTCTATAACACCATCAGCACAAATAGGAACATATATACCTGCCTGAGAAATTGTTAATCTGAAACTAAATTTAAAAAAATGTTTACATTCTGAAATGCAACTCTTTTAACTGATACTGTTGCGCTACACTCAAAAGCACGTGGAACTGGGAACAGAACGTTAAATCATTACGTCTGTGATCTTCTGGTTGGAAAGACGGAGTGTTGCCTGAGTTGTATTTCTGACTTGGATGACAATTATTAATTAATTTTTCCAGCAGTGGCTTGTTTATATCCAAGTTCCTAGTTGTCCTGAAAGTACTGACATCATAGGTTGGAGTTTTCTGAGTTCCCAGTTCAGAGTTATTTTTGTACTAAACCCCTGAAAGGGAGTATATAGGAATAATTCTATGTAGATGTATATTTTAAGCTTGATGTCTGGGTAATTATTGTATTCAGTAAAATGTATCACTCTGTAAGATAGCCACAAATATCTCAAATATTAGACAGAGGTTTAAGGGTTGTAGTCTAAACGGAACCCTGGCCTTTGGTAGGGAGAGTGTTTATATGCATCTAAGCCAGGAGTGTTAACACTAGACCACAGCTTTGCGTAATCTATTTATTATAGATAGGCAGTATTAGGAGTTTACACAGCACCCATTGTGAACAACCTATCTGCATGTGACAGCTAAGAGATTCTGTTTGTTAGTGTAGAAAATCCCCTTTGACTCAAATATTTCCAGAGTCAGGAATACTAAAAGCCTTGAGACATGCGTCATGCTTGGTTGTTGAAAAACTGAGAAGATTTATGAATGTTCCAGCTTTCAACTCAAGTAAGATGAGGTTATGTAAGCCTTGATAGGGGCTGAATGATAGGCACTGCTTCAGCCGAGATGCAGATGAGAGTTAAACGGAAATACATGCTGGAATACAGTTAGGTCCGGAGATATTTGGCAACGGACACAATTATCATTATTTTGGCGTCACCAAAATGGATTTGAAAGTGCAGACATATTATATGAAATGTTTTAGGAATCGTAACCATTTTCATACAGTCCCCTTATTTCAGGGGCTCAAATGTAATTGGACAAATTAATACAATCATAAATAAAACGTTCATTTTTAATACTTAATTGAGAATCCTTTGCAGGCAATGACTGCTTGAAACCTTGGAAAGCATGGACATCTTCAAACGTTGGGTTTCCTCCTTTGTGATGCTTTGCCAGGCCTTTACTGCAGCTGTCTTCTGTTGATGTTTGTTAGTGGGTCTTTCTGCCTTAAGTTTTGTCTTCAGCAAGTGAAATGCATGCTCGATTGGGTGGCGATCAGGTGACTGATTCAGCTACTGCAGAACATTCCACTTCCTTGGGTTGCTTTCTAAAACTCCTGGGCTGCTTTTGCAGTACAGTATATTTTGGGTCATTGTCCATCTATAAAGTTAAGTGCAGTCCAATCAACTTCCCAGAATTTGGCTGAATCTGAGCAGACAGTATATCTCTATAGACTACAGAATTCATCCGGCTGCTCATCAATAAACACTACTGACCCAGTGCCTTTGGAAGACATACATGCCCATGCCATCACACTGCCTCCACTGTGTTTTACAGATGATGTCGTATGTTTTGGATCATGAGATGTATAAAGACTTCTACATACTTTTTTCATACTTCTGGTACAATTTCATCCTAGTTTGATCTGTCCAAAGAAGGCTGTTCCAGAACTGGGATGGCTTTTTTTTATGTCTAATCTGGCCTTTCTATTCTTGAGGCTTATGAATGGTTTGGACCTTATTGTGAACCCTCTGTATTTTCTCTACTCTCAAATTGAAGCTGAGAGATTGCACTTTAAGTTGAGCCCATATTAATTATTTGACTGTAACTTGAATATATTTTGGTAAACAGACAAAATAACAAAACTTGTGTCAACATTAAATTATTTCTGAACCTAACTGTATATTTGTGTTTGAGTTTCTTATAAATAATATTGGAAAGGGGATAGATGAGTGTAAAGGAAGTCACAGCGCTTCATCAGCTACTCTGGTTCTATTATTATACGACAGGAAGTGCCTGTCTCGTGGCTTTGCATTAATGTCTGCTGCACTATACACTAGTTTTGTAGTCGGAGCGTAAAGGTTTCCTTGGATTTCCAAGCCTCCCGAACTAGAGACAATAACTCATTGCGGTCAAGCGAATTGCTCAGCGATGTGTTAAGTTACACTCCCTTGTCCTGTGTTCAAAATGGCACCCTACTGGCACCCTACTGGCACCCTACACCCTAGACAGTATGTTTAAATGTGCTTTAAATAGGGAACAGAAGGCAATTTGGGGCGCGAACTGATTCTCCCAGAACACTACATCACTACGTGTCCTCTCGCTGCCAAGACCATTTCCAGTCTTGTCTTCTGGGAGATAGCTATCTCTGTCGGAACATTGGTTTCAGAGCCTGTTTATTAAACTTTGGTGCCCCAAGTAGGGTGACAGTAGCAGATGTTGCTCTTCCCACAAGGGGCCCCACATGGTCACAGAGGCCACATGCAAGGGCCACACACATAACCAGTCAACATGCATCTGCATCAATAAGAATTTAAAATATACGCACCTAGAGGCTACTGGAAGGCTTCATAGGCCCGATTACAAGTCTGTGCATTGATACATGAGTGACTCAACTTTGACCTTTTTGACAGTTGAGAAAGACATAAACACGGCTATTGTTATTGTCTGTCCGCAGTGTAATCATGGTTTGTTGCGACGTTAAAAGAGCAATCTAACTACACCCTTGGATGTTCTACTTGACTGTAAACACCTTACAGTAGCTTTAATCTTCTGTTGCAATACAAAATAAAGCATGTTCAGTTTCTTTTGAAAAGTGTAAATATTTGGATTGCAGAAACACTTCCATAGTTGAACAAACACAAAAACAAGTTGGTGGCTATTAGTACTTTGAAGGACAACATAGAGCAGCTGAC
Source organism: Esox niger (assembly GCA_016801105.1). Lineage (NCBI taxonomy): Eukaryota > Metazoa > Chordata > Actinopteri > Esociformes > Esocidae > Esox > Esox niger. The sequence goes on from JACXGJ010003031.1 coordinate 30,537, forward strand.
AGCACAATTACAATCATTGGCAATTTATCCACTATTAAACCAAGTTGTGATTTTAGAGAACCTAAACTTTGATGGCAGTCGTGGGAGTTCATCAGGTATGGTAGAAAAGCATCATTCTATGGCTTAGAGTTGTCCAGCCGTCTGCTATATAACTCTACTGGAGGGATGGAACACCATTCTTCTAAATTATAGTCCCTTCTGGTGTTTTGATAACTTTTTGGTATTCAATTGTGTTGAGACCTGGTGACTTCGAAAGGCCATAGCATGTGATTCACATTGTTTTCATACTCATCAAACCATTCAATGACCCCTTGTGCCTTGTGGATGAGGGCGTTGTCATCCTGGGAAAGACGCAATAATGAACCCCCTTTTAAAGCCACTTAGATCTTTTCCGCTTGCCTTTTTGATCAAAACCAACTGGGCCTGCTCAGCATTTTTATACCTGCCTCTTATCAGAGTATTATAGGAGGTTAATTGCTTAATTGTGTCAGTACACCTGACGTGTATCGACATTTATTATAGTCCTCCAATCATTTATCCACGTTCCTTTTGTCACCTGTATATACATATATATTAACAGCTCCGGAAAAAATTAAGAGACCACTGCACCTTTTTCTTTCCTTTCCAAAATAGTTGAGCTATACACAGCTCTGTCTCTCAATTTTAACCAAAGGGATAAAATTAAGAGACCACCGCAAAATGAATGCTTCCTCACTCAAAACTTTCAACTTTTTTGAAAAGGAAAGAAAAATGTGCAGTGGTCTCTTAATTTTTTATATATAAGACATTTCAAGGTGTTGAACAAATGAAAAAAAAAGAAAGAGGAGAAAGGTCAAACACCAAACATTAAGGAGCTTAAACCCCAAACATCTAAAGAGATACAATCAAGATGAATATGAAAACATACCTTTGTTTCTTCTAACTGCCATCTGTCTGCCTTCCTGACTGTCTTTTCTGTCTTTCAATATGTAGATAAGCATGTTACATTTCTACCATACCTGATAAGTCGCAAAAGTGTCAGGCACTTAGTTGAAATACAAAATCAACTGTGGGCTAACAATGACAATTGATGAACGTAAGGCTTGTGAGTCCTGACATGAATCTTACCATGCATTACCTGCCAAATACCAGAGGACAAAATATGTTTGGTTTGGAGAATAGAAAAATGTGTGTGGTGCAACCAGTATCTCAATTTAAAGTTCATTTGAGCAGAATTCATGTAGTAAACCACATCTGTTGTTTACGCAATATTATGAATGAGCAACATGATGCAACACCCAGCATCGCAACATCTGATAAATTATCCATAACAGACATTCACAAAAGTACATGATGTCCCTTATGGGTGTCAGGTTGGTAAGTGGTTGAGTTCGTCATATTCTGTGACGGATCTATAGAGGGGTGCCGATGTGTGACCAAAACTTGTCCGTGCGGTGCCATGAGGTGAACGTCTGATCGTACGGATATGCTACAGATAAGGATCTGTTGCTCTAATATGGCAACACACCCACCGCCAGTCATGGGAAGGCGTGCATGTACGGTACAAACACAGGTGTGCGTTATGCACGATTTCAGGGGCCTGTGTACACCCAAAACAACACAACGTGCAGTCTACTCCCACTGTATGTGTTTACACTGCAAACACAGCGGCTGCTTTTCCACAGTGCATCCCCAGCACCACGACTGTTTCCTGACCTGCTTTCGTGTTCTTTTTTTACACGGCCCCCGTGGCTTTTGGTGTCTATAGCCTGAGGACTGAACTTAAAGCTCGAGGGGGCTTTGTGAAAGGCATCCCTCTTCTGTGCGTGATGACACAGGTTTCCCATAGAAAAGTAAACACCAGTTTACTCCCTGTTTCCACTGATCTGTGTGCCTTGCGATCGCTAACAGGGAGGCTGGGGTCAAGGATGGAAGTCCAGACAGAGCTGATACGCCCAGTGACTGAAAGACGATCCCGGGGGAGTGGTGAGCCGCGGCTGACTCCGGCGTTCTGAATAAAACATGCGATGGCATGTCAGCGGTGACGATTGAGGAGGCCCGTACACTACTAAGCACTGCATTATTCATGTGTGGTAGCAAGTGGGGGTGGGGTCTTGTGGGGGGGGGGGGCTGCAGCGGCATGCAGAGTCGCAAGGGCGCGGCCGGGCTGTAATGTACAGGGGAGACATCGTTCCTTCCCAGCAACAGGGAGTGGACAGTCAGCAGATTACACTCCGGCCACTACAGCTACTAGGACTTCCAATTCAGCTGCAATGCTCTCCATCACAGCCACTGCCATCACCTAATGGCTCAGGTACTGTGTGGAAAGGGAGACAGTACTCTGCTGCGGAAAGGGCAGTCTTTTTAAACAGACGGCGTACAAAGTTTTTCTGAATTCTTGACAACACAAAGACATAACCCATCCTAGGCTGTAACGGTGTGATTGCCATATACGCCAATGTATTCAGTCCAGACACCCAGCCCAGACATTGAGTTACCCGAGCGACTTGTTCAAGCTCCACGAGACGCATCTGTAAATCAATCCTGGGAGTTTCAGTAACACGCATTCAAATGAACATATTTCCCAAGGCCGGTGTTTATGTGTTAGCACTATGGATCATCAGGGGTGGGTGCTGGTGGCTTCAGTGGATGGCTAACCCCTAGAGACATGTTTCCTGTAAGAGCTGAATCAGTGTTTTCCCAATGCAGCGCAACACAGAGGCCACAGCAAAAAGTGTTTCAGTCAGCACCTCTTCAATTGTGGGTGAGGCCGATCATCTGACTGACACACAGCAGCCAATACTGGTGATACTGCTCCACCTACAGGCTTACGCCACATAGAAAGCAAGTGGAAAGTGTGTGTGTGTGTGTGTGTGTGTGTGTATGTGTGTGTGTATGTTTGCGTGTTTGTGTAAGGCTACACATTTCCTTTCTTCTTTTAAGTTGGCAAAACCAATAAATCGACTCCTATTACTAGAATAAGCAGCACTGAAAGGAGAAAACAGCCTTTTGAGAATTAATTTTTGTTAAGAGATCTCTCATACAAGTGCAACCAGGCCAAACTACACAGTCACTAACCGTGCACAGAAGAAATGAATTCTCAGTCATTATGGCTTGGATGCCATCATGCCAAGGACAGTGACACTGATGAATACATTAACACAGTTGTTTACCTCTACACAAGAACGTCACCAAGCACTAGAAAAAGCATTTGATTCCTGTGTAGCTCAGATGTCAAGACCATGGCACATGCAACGCCAGGACTGTGGGGTCTTTCCCACGGAGGACAAGTATGAAAATGTATGCACTCACTACTATACGTCCCTCTGAATAAGCACGTCTCTTAGATACATTTACAAAAGGATTTAAGGACACAAAAACAACAGCGTGTAAGTTCAAATCATCTAAAAGACAGCTAACATGCTTATTTTCTGGTGTGCAGGGTAGGAATTGTCATTCAAGCGTGTGCCTGCTTAACAGAGGCAAGGCATGAGAGGGAAAAACACAGTTGAACCAGGCACCACTGTAACCTAATGGTAGATGGGTCAATGAGGTAGACAGCAATGGTATTAAGGGTGGACATGAAATTGAACAGCGTGGGCAGTGCCGGATAGCTACTGCCAGGGTTTGATTACAATAATGTGATCAGGCAGGAACAGCTGTGCTGTCCAGCCCAGAGCCATAGGTTCTCTGTCACTCTACACCGTCCTCCATCTCCCGTTCTTTTACACACAGACACTCATAGGATAGAGCAGAGCATTACTGAGTATCACATGGATCTATATCAGCTTCCAAAATTGCTACTTATTCTATTTTCTAAAAAGACTACAAGGCTCTGGAAATAGAGATTTATTCGGCATGTGAGAAGAAACAGGAACTCTGTGGTTGTAGCATACCAAGAGTGCCCGGAGGTCCCACTGAGGGCGGAGCAAACTGGCTCAGGAACATCCAAGGTGGTTGGGAAGGATGTCAGACAGGGCTTCCACGTCACTCTTTAGCAATTCCTCATGGTGGGTCATGCTCCTGCAAATTAATTTGTGTTTTTTGGTTGGGGAATGTGCTCTCCTTCAAGCGTGTATGTGCAGAAAAATAGTTACTGGTGAGGCAAGCATTGTGATAAGAAGATGAACAGATGAGGGAGATGTCCGTCATGGGGAGTTGCTGCCATGAGCCAAGGCCATAATCGCGAATTGGGATTGCATGCAATTTAGAAAATCATAATACTTAACAGACAGGCTCCCTTTATATAAACTGGTTTGTAGATTCTGTGAGGCTAAATGAAAAACTGAAAGAAAGCTAATTCTATACTAGATCTTAAGTGTTTTGCTTTTTGATAATATTATTGCATTATTTTTTTATTTTTTTTATGTCCAAAATCCCCTGCTCACACTTCCTCTTTGTAGTAGCTAGGACTTCCCAGTTTTTTGCACCATCTTTCATAAAAACCGTAAACGTACCACAAGTCCTATCAGGACCACCACTTAAACGGAACCCCCAGCTGAAACATCATCTCATTGGCTGGGACGGAACCCACCCTGGGAGATTTCACACACTCAGACTTCTCATTCGGATGTTTGATCGGACGTGACTCAGGACTCGGACTGCTGAGGACTAACCTCCATTCGGGAGACCTCAACCACAGTTGCACAGTCATCTGGGGGGGGGGTCTCCATATGATTTATGTCCTCCAGAGTGACAGTAAACTGTAAGCTTCCCTTCAAAACCACACTCCTGAGGAAGTTGGTTTTAATATTGTAACAGATACTGCCTGAATCTGTAATTAGTTGAATGGAGTCCATCAGTGTGCAGTTAAGGTGTTTCACATAACTTCAGGTTAAATACACATGTCTCTTAAATGTCCCGCAGTTGGTTAGTACAATTCCTAACAACAACTAGAACATGAAGACAAAGGAACATTCAAGTCAATTCAGAATAAGGTTCTCCCAAATCACCAGTCAGTGATAGAATATAAGAACATTTTTAAGGCATTAAATAACAGATTAAATAATGAAGTAAATTCCATTATTGAGAAATGAAGAAAATATGGCATAACTGTGAATCTGTCTAGTACAGACCGTCCTCAAAAACTGAGTATGGTACTAGTAGTGGCCTATGGCAATTTGGATGACTGAGTTACAGTCATCGAAAGCTGAGCTGGGAAACACAATGCACACTAAAAGAATATACCAGCTGCTTCACAGAAGTGGCCTTAATGGGAGGGTGGCAAAAAGAAAGCCATTGTTGAAAAAAACTCAGATCTAAGAGTTTGCCAGAAGGCATGTGGGAGACTAATACCGAATGGTAGAAAATTCCTTGGTCTAATGAGACCAACATTTAGCTTTTTCCCCACACTAAGCATTATGTTTGGAGGTGGCAGCATCATGCTATGGGGATGCTTCACTACGTCAGAGCCTGGATAATTTGTGATGATAGAGAGCAAAATGGATGCAGCAAAGTATAAATAAAATCAAATCAAAAATCAAATAAACAGCCAATGTATGCACCAAACATACAGCCAAAGCCACACTGGAATGGCTTAAAAACATAAAGGCACAATAAATGGAATAATCAAAGCTCGGACCAAATCAAATTAAGAATTTGTAGAAAAATACAGAAAATTGCGCTTCCCCAATGGTCCCTTTCCAACTTGATGGAGCTTGAGCAATTGCGCCAAAAAGAATGGGCAAAAATTGGTGAGTCTAGTTCCTCAAAGGTGGAAGAGATGTATTTAAATAGACTCATGGCTGTAATTTCTGCAAAATGTGTCTCTACCAAATATTGACAAAGGGGGATAAAAACGTATGTAATCAATTACATTGTTTTGTATTTGTAATTCATTTAAAACAATTTGTAGATATTTTTTCACATTGACAGTACATACGTTTTGTGTTGATCAGTAGCAAAACCTAATGATAAAATCAATTTTGATATTATATTGTAACAAAATAATAGACTTCCTAAATAAGATTTTTTTTAAACAATATCTATCCATCAACCTGGCCAGGCCCTTTTTGTCTCCCAACCAGACCACACATAATTTACTACCCAATTGTATATCCAATCTATTTCTCTTTACTAGAAGGCAAGCAAGTTTGCTTTAATGTGTCTCTTTTAATTAACGGCAATGGTAATAATTGGTGACAATGGCTAAAAATAGAGGATGGTATTTTTAGCTACATATATATAAAATATTTCCACTTTAATGTTGGAATTATGCTATTATGCTATTCGCTAAGATGCTAGCTGACAAAACCACTGTTGAATGTATGAATAATCTATAAATAAAGTGCGGCCCCTTGTTGGATAAGGCTAGGGTTAAAGAATAGTTATAGTTAAGATTAACGTTAAAATAGGTAGGGAGAAGCAGTAACCCTTGTCTAATGTCCTCTCAGAGCACCCAGACAGTTTCAAATGTGGGAACTGTCCTCAGCATTGAAAAAAATCAATCACATATTTTTTGCCTTTGGGGCAGATGTGCCTCCAGAACAACATTCATAGTGAAAATAGCAACCTGCTGCATTTTTTTGAAGAGGGGGTTGGGAAAAATAACTAGTATTGTGTAGGTTTGGAAATTGAGCCATTATCCAATCTATGTGCACTTGTGAGTGTCTGGTTGCTGATAACTCCCCGCTGGTCTGATTCAGAGTGGAGTCAATGAAAGGAAGGGTCTGGCTGGGCCAGATAGGAGCGAACCAGCAGGCCACTTAAGACTCTGGCTATGGTAGATCAGATTGTATCCCGGAGAGGTGATTAGATTAGGAAACAGGTAGCCAATACCATGGAAATAAAAGACAGACAATGGGTCTTTCTCAAGTCAACTTATTGTGACTCTACAGAGAGGAAACACATAACTACAAATTAAAAAAGAGTCCATACTAGACTGTAGGGCCTGATAAAAAGGTCAAAATTGATTTGATAAAAGAAGAATATTTTCATATTAACCTTTACTGCAAATAATCATTCATCTTAAATTGCTGGAGAATACAGTTCCTGTTAAGCACCACACAAGCCTTCCACCTTACAATCTGAGTGGAGGCAGTCAGCATTTTGAAAATCTTTAAATGTAATGTTTTTATTTGACCTTCTTTGAAATTAGACTAGCGTAAAATCAGCCAATAGAAATAAGGTAACACAAATAATGGTCAGTGCATTCTTGACAATTCACCAGGGGTCCAGCATATGGCAGCACAAATCAACAGTGTCTCAGCACTTTCAAGGGATGACCGACAAGGCTGCCTGATTTGGCTTTAGCAACTGCTTGCAGTTTGTTGGAAGCCTGTGATCTAAATTTTTGTTGTTGGCTGGGTAATGTGTTGTCCTTTGGCTACTGCTAAATCTGCAGTAGCCAAAACTTCCAGGTTCAGTAAATACAGTTATAATAAGCATGGCAAGAATGACTTGGCGAGATGTACTTTAGAGGAAACATGCGTTTATCCTAAAGTTCACAGCCCCAGAAGAAAGAAGGGAATCCTGTGAAATTCTTGCTAAGCATCTGGCAGAGGGATCTGGCACCAAAGAACATGCTTCAGACCTGAGAAGTATTAGAAGAAAAAGCCATCTTTGACTGTTTGAGGAAATAGTATCTGTCAACACGATAATGACCCATAACACCCTGCAAAAAACGATTTAGACAGACTGGAGCGAATGTCTGCAGTCTGACAGACAGCATCATGGAAGCTTTGTGAGATCACTTGGACATGGAAAAGGACAAAAAGCAAACAAAGATAAAAAGCGATGGAAAGTGTTCCAAGAATATACGCCAGATGCTTAGCAAGCTATTCACTGGAAGTCACCAGAGGAAGACTAAGAAAAGGAATGAAATGATCACGGTCAACGAGTGAGAAGGTTTCAGAGCCGACAACAAAAGCACGCTAATATTTTACAATTACCAAAACAGAAGACACATTTTCTTCTTGGTCTTTTTACTTTCCTAAATATCTTTTCATATTTAGGCATTTAACATACCTAATTAAGTGGATTAATTTAAATATTCTTATACATTTTTCAAAAAAGTTTTGTTGATGTTGGATAAATTTGCTTAGTAATATATGAATACATATCATTGTTCATGTTGTTTTAGTCTAATTTGCTAGATCTATTATTAGGACTTCAGAAACATTCTCTTATAAACTGAAATTGTGAAATACTCTTGTTGCGGATTTTTACTACTGTTAACGGGTGGTGTAAAACCAATGTTCAACAAACATCTGAAAAATAAGTAAAATATGAATCTATACACATCGCTCACTTATTATTACTGAAAGCAGAAAAAATTTGCAACAATTTCAGGTTTCCTGAAATAAACATACAAATAAATATTTTCAATGCCGCATGACATTTGACTCCAGTGTTTAGTGCATATAACACCAAACACTGGATCTGATTATTGCAAGGTCAAGTATGATTTTCTGACTGAATGTCAATATCCGATGTGACAGGACTCCTAATACAACACGTTCTGCTGGATAGCATATAGGCCTAGATTACAGTGTCTCTGTCTCAAATGGTGCCCTAATTTCAATCTTTCATCACTTTTAATCAGAGCTCTGGTCAGAAGCAGTGTACTATGTGGGAGTGACATTTGGAAGGCAGCCAGTGATGTATGGCCCTTTGCCTGCACCTCAGGTCAACCCAGCTGTTTCTTCTGTAGTGGTGCTGTGGTGAAGTTTGGTTGCTTGCATTACCAAGGTTCTGGGTTTGATTAAATGATAATGATAATATGGACGCTCCCTTTTTAAGATCTCGATACTTGTCAGCAAATTTTCTGTAGATGTCAGTTACGACTGAAACGAAGTAGTAAGAATACCATAATACCATAGTTATAACAATAATATTTCAGATAAATGAGTGCCAAATACCGGCCCCCCTCAACATATCGCAATGATCCTGGTTGAAGTTTCACGGAATTAAAAGAGCAAATGCCACTATCTGCTTTAACTGACAGAATATTGTTGGAGTAAAAAAAAAATTGGCACACGATGTGCTCTTGAATGAACCGTTCATGTTTTGACACGATTGATTAACCAAGCCCCTCTGATTAAAGCAACGTTTAGAGGATGTGGGATTCTTTTCCGGATTGTTACGCTTGCGTGTGTGTGCGCGCGTGCATGCGTGTGTGGAGTGCAGGGTGGTCTCGTAGGATAACCGTTGTCTTTCTTAGAAAAGTTAACCCATCTCCCTAGAGAGTGATGAACAATGTGTTAGGAGGTTGTGGTTTAGGGACAGTGGGCATAGCGTTCATTGCGGCTGAGTTTTCACTGAAATGAAAATTTGCATTACACAGAAGCATGTAACTGACAGTTACGCCAGATCAGTTTGGCACTATTTTTCTTGTGCACACCACACCCTGTTACAAACACTTAACAAGAAATCAGGCAAACCTAGTTAAGCTTGCCTGCAATAGAAAGGGCAACCCTCTCCAGATTCGAACCCAGGTTCGAATGCTATGTTGTTAACCACTACACCACAGAGATATACATTTGACAAGTATCAGCACAGCCTCTTGTGTCGACCCTGAACAAATCCTATTTTGCCACTTGTTGTTTTAATAGCAAATTGGCCATTCATGAATTATATTGATACAGTTAAACTGACTAACATCAATTTACCTCCACCACAAATAGCGTCTACTAACTGTATGGCGTTTGCCACTGGCTGTTTTAACAGTGTATTAGCCAGTAATAGGCTTTACCAGTGTCTACTAACTTACTGGAATACTCATAAAAATTTAGCAAATGCTAGCAAGTTTGCCAAAGCTATTTCATTTAATGGCATAAGAAGACAAAAAATTAATATCATAACAATGTATTTTTTTCTTTCATTCGTGAATTAAATTGATACAATAACTATCAATAAAAGCGGCAATAACTAAATTCTTCATCAGGTGAAAAGGTGAAAGAATCGTGGAATCTACTAGAAATAGTTGCAATACAGTATAATAGTCAAGTTTTATTGTGGCCCACAAATAAAATGTAGGAATTTCGTTGCTTTCAATCCTTTTGTCTTCCAAGAGAGAGGCACTGTCTTTAACCACTACGCCACGGCAATACACAGCGTACCTCGAAAATCCACCAGACACAGTGTAAACTGTTTTATTTCAGGCTTACTATAACATAGATACTGACGTTCAATGTGTCATGAATTTTAGTAGCCTACAACTTGTATTTCAATTGCAAATTTGAATGTGGGCTTACTTTATTTTCAATTTAAATACTTTGTCTACAGGCAATTTCTCACTAACCCTTTTGATATAACTGACATCCCATGTGAAACGATTATAGTGTTGTTTAATGTGGCAGTGGTGAAGAGACCTGCATGGATTGATGAATGTTTTCGTTTTCCCCGAAGCATGACTCTGTTAGGGAACCCTGACATTGGTTATTATCGAGGGTGGTGAGGATCCAAATTAACGCTTCTTCGATTAGCAACACCAGAAACCATGTGTCCTAACGCAAGCTACTTGATGTGACAACCTTGACAGGTCACAGTTGCAGCTCTTCACCCTAATATCAGTCAAAGGAGCCTTCCCAAACTACGTTGTATGCTCTAGAGTGCACTTATTTTCTTAATTAAAAGAAGTGCACTAAATAGGAATTGGGGTGCATTTTGGGACAGACCTCATGATGGGAAGGTTGGTATACACCCTAACAGCTCTCGTTGAACAAGGCCTTGTGAAAGTGGTGAGGAGACAGTTGCAGCTTGTGGTTTACCAGGGACTTGTGTCACTGTCTCATCACAGAACAGGGTAAAGAAAGAAACGACAGTAAAGGATAAATATAGAGAACTTTCTGCACAAGGTCAGTCATGGCATTAAGGATTTACTACAGTAATAACCTGCCCTGATACAATACATAAGTCAAAGGAAAACCATCAAACCAGCTAAAGCCCTTTAGGGCCAGGGTGGGCCTTCCATTGTACATCCCTCACTGAATTCCTTTTCCCTACTCGGTGCACTCCAGAGGCCCATTGGTGCCCATTCAAGTAGTGCCCTCTGCACTGAAGGGAAGTGTGCTGATCAGAACGAACCCGGCAACATGATATATGCTCTGTGCTTACCATAAAACATTATCATCCAGTGTCCTGGTCAAAACTGCCATCCAACCCATCCACGCCTGATCAGAAAACCAGAGAGAAATGTGCAGTTTGGAAACCCTTTCTGATTGACCTGTTGACCTGTCTGTCGTTTCCTTGGCTGTCAGTGAAGCTGTATCAGTCACTAAACCAACGCCCTGCTGCGACTGTTTCCAGATCTATTTTTTGAGAGCACACACTGTAGGTGAGGGATAGGGGTCATGTGAAATAGATGCTCAGGGTTTTGGGGGTGGGTGCGACCAACATCATAATTCCGTATTTCTCCGGGGACCCATCATCCAAAGAGTGTGTGAGCGGAACCGTGAGTCGGTTTCTTTTTGTTCACAAGTCTGGCGGTAGGGCCCTGAAGGTCATTGCCTCACATTCCGTTTCTGAGCCAATCTGCTTACGACGAGGAATTTGATATCCGAGCATACGTCGGGAATAAAAATATGGTAATGATAGGCTAACCGTAATCACCATTTCGGGAAATTAGTAGCCTAATTTTGAATATTTTAAGGGCGTCAAGGAAATGCTGCTAATTGGTCGCGACTGACAAGAGCCCGACAACAACATGACTGTGAGATTGACGTCTTACAATTTCTTCACTTACTTTTTGGGAGCTTCGTTCTAAGTGATAAAAAAGAGGAGAGCCGTGAGGTGCTGCATTGTGGTTCACATTGGGCGTTAGGCCGTCGAAGATCGGGGTTTCAGGGATCGAGGTTTCGAGGAGATTGAGTGCTTATTTTAAGGGAGGTTATTCCGTGCCCAATGAGCAAGACATACAATTTAAATCGGAACTGTGGTGGTTTGATATAGTTGTAAAGACCACGCATTCCATTTTCACAACATACACTACACTGTCTCTTTTCCAGACCTCCGTTCGTAATTCTTGCCTCAAGGACTTCCGAAGCATGCGAAGACCCCACCCAATGCCAACCCGCTTACTCCATCTCCCTCCCTCCCCTTGGCTCGTTGTCTCCGCCAGTGCAGTGATGCTGCAGAGCTATGGGACACACCCATCAACATGCTCCCTTCTCATTCTGACCTTGGAATGTTTCTAAAAAATACTGCAGATAATACCGCAGTACCCACCCAAGGACTACCCGCCCCTCTCAATCACTATTGCTCTCCGGCAATATTATTGAAAAGAGAAGCCGGCTTTGAAGGAATGTCTGAGTGTTACTCCGGTAAGAATCTTCACATTGTTAAGCAATGAGAGAATGGGATGCAAAAACTGAATATAGAGGCTCTAAAAAGAACTGAGCAATATCAATGGAATGCACTCTACAAGGAGTCATACTGATCGTTCTCCAGATGTTTCCGGAATCACACATTATGGATGATAAAAATTGCAAAGCCAATGAGTCAAGTACTGTGACACATTCTGTGAATGAATCAAATAATGAGAATGTGATGGATATCCTGTTAATGTTTTTCAAAGGAGAGAAGTATTAAATTGGGAAGAAGAGTTGCACTGCACTGAATACAAGTGCCATGAAAGGGAAGTCTAATTTGAACATTCCAGAACCAGACATGATTTGAAACCAACTATTCTGTCGTCATATCACATTTCTGTTTCCTCATCTGTTTCCTTACGATTTTTTGTGTAAATAAACAGCATTTCTTTCCCAGAAAAGGATGAAACCAAACTTACATTATCAATGATAGCAAATATGGAAAATCTTAAGGCGTGTGTCCATTCACACATTTCCTAACTGGAAGCATCTACATTATGTACAGCTTTTTTTCTTACATGTATACATATTTTGAGACATGGATATCCGAGCTACTAAATAAACAATTCACTAACAAAAAAAATACATTTTAGACCATTCATGCCATTAAAATAAACTGAAATTCTATTTACTTATGCTGAAAAAGTTTGTAAACCTCAAAGTACATGAATTAATGGTCAGGAAGAGACTGCAAAAACTTGGCCAACATTGGAGGTCACAAAAAAGCCTCTGTTCTCACAAAATTTGTATCACAACTGACGTTTGATACAAATTTAAGAAATCTAGTGGAACAACGTGCTCTGGACAGAGTCAAATCTACTGGAACAATGTGCTCTGGACTGAGTCAAATCTACTGGAACAACGTGCTCTGGACAAGAGTCAAATCTACTGGAACAACGTGCTCTGGACAGAGTCAAATCTACTGGAACAACGTGCTCTGGACAGTTAAAACACCAGTTATTTGGTTGCAATGCAAGACACCATGCAGTGGTATTATGGTGGCACTTCTGTACGGAAGAGTGGGCAAAGAGACCAATAGACAGTTAACAAGAAACCAGTACATAGTTATTTTAGCCAAAAAGGGCAACACCAGCAATTTAATCTAGGTGTGTACTTATTTTTACTACACTATCAACTTGCATTGCTGCTGTTTTTTTATTAATAAATTATTTATATAAGTATAATTTTTTTGTCATGTTACATTTGGTTTTAATAATTAGGTGTTCAATTAGTCATGCTAAGTCTTAATCGGTCAACAGTGTTTAAGTAAACATTACACACCCATGTGTCCAAATATGTATAAAACCACACTTTTTTCACAACTGTATACTTAATAAGTCATATTGTATATCATTTATATATTTGTAAATACAATAAAAAATTGCAGGTGTCTAAATGTAATTGCTGAACTGATCTCTGCTATGCTGCAACCACTGAACATTGCAATCTCTGAAAATTGGAGTCCGCCGTCTGTTCCCAATTAGACCTAAATGGTGACCCCTTCTGGTCCTACCTCCCATGTGTGGCATTTTTCATCTATTCTGTTCTTGTCCCATTGAAGTTTTATTAAACTTACTCCTCCATACTGACTCAAAAAGCTTTTGGGGCAGCTAACATCCTACTAAAATCCTTAATCCTTTTCCTTATACAGTAGCAAGTATGTTTGGTGTTAAACATATCCCACTGTGTTCTACTACCAGTTGATGAAAAATGTGTCACTGGAAATTGTCAAGTTTGACAAAAAAAATTCTGAAGACAGAGGGAAAACAGTGAGTCATTTGTAGAAAACAAGAGTTCTCTATTTTTTTTACAGCGGCAAAATACTGTCAAATTTGCAGACATCACAGTTTTCAGTTAAAAATACTACATGACTTTGAAAATGACACACACAAATCAAAACCTATAAAAAAATATAAAACATTAACAGTACTACTTTTTTAATAATCTCAATTTCAACGAGTACCATTCGGAAAACAGAACAATAAACACACAATTCAGCAGACAAATTAAACTTGAACCATTAATTGTTTTTTAAATAGAAAGAAAACATGTCATAGCATCATGCAGAAGTTGTAATATTAAATAATAAATCAAACAAAAATAATATATATCTCTATATATATATATCTTTTTAAAATTTTCAAGTCAAAGCACTCCCATCCCTTACTCGGGGAAAAAAAAAAAAAAGCTGAAAGCAGCGTTTCCGGGTTTCAGCAGTACACTCACTGTGCCACCATCAAGGAAAATTTTACAATTTCCCATAATTAGCGCCTTCTCTACTCCTTAGCACACTTTCCAAAACCTCTCAAATAAACAATGAATAGACATTTCAGTAGGATATCAATGTATTTTTAAAATTCTACATACATTAAAATGCTAATCCTCCAGAACGTCGGTCTGATACCCATAAAACTTGGAACATCCATGTGCCGCCTTCTTTTTCAACCCAATATTATTTTCCAGTGGTCTAGCAAAGAAAAATATGGTTGCCATCAGCCAGAGCTTGCATGAAAGGTTTTTCCAATACCACAGCGTCGACTCTAGGGCAAACAAAACCACACTTTAGAGTTTAGCTAGCTTATACAGGTGCCTCTAAAAATTTGAATATCATGGAAATGTTACTCTTTTCCTGAAATTCAAATCAAAAAGTGACACCTTCACATATTCTAGATTTATTACACAAAGTGATGATTATGGCTTACAACTGGTGTAAATCAAAAATCCAGTATCTCAAAATATTAGAAAAAAAAAATATTATACAGAAAGGCTGTGCCCACATGAAAATGCATTGGTCAGTAATGGCCAAGTGTTTTGATGTAGTCTGGAAAATATGGTGTTGCTGAACCTCTACACCTGTTACAAGCCAAGTTATGGATGGATCAGGCATTCAGTCCCAGAGGGGAAGGGATTTAGATATTTTTCAAAATGGTGTAAAATCCATCATGTAAGTCTAAGGGTACTACTGGCAAATTTGTTCTTGTTGTGTTGAGGTGAATCTAGGAACCAAATGTTAAAACTTCACATACGGGATGAGGGGTGTGAGCATTTGAAAACCTCCCAGTATATCGCCCCTTATAGCGCAACCATGTGACCAGCTGGCTTAGCATTGCAAGGGACAGTGTAGACCAGTGCCAAGATTCATCTTCCTACGCCTTGCCATCTCAGGGGAATTAGCACTTACATTTTCCTTTGTGGAAACTGGATAATATTCATCAACACTAACAAATACAGAAAATCCAAGCAGCGCCCCCGTTGAAACCCTAATAAAAACAGAGAACCCACAAATGCATTTGTAGCTGCCATCTTGTTGTATGGCCTTTACTGAAAACATTTCAATCTCAGTAACATCATTTTGGCACAGAAAAAAAAAACGTACATAATGGCAGTAGCATTTCATAAAAAGAAGGGGAGAGCTGTAGCTCTTTCTCCATTTTAAAAGACTGAAAACAAGAAAAAAACATTCTGTGCAACAATGTTGTTGGGGAGAGATTCCACCTCCCGAACTAGGCGTGAGGCGGGCGGGTGTATTCAGGGTTCAGTCCTACTGCTGCTGAAGCAGGCTTTTGATGGTCTTGTTGGTCGATTCATCATTCAAATGCTTGGTTGTGTACCTGCGAGGGACAGACAGAGACAAATCAGCACGAGGATCTGGGAACACCACACGACTCCGCCGGAAAGTGTCGGCAAGTGTGAGAAAACAGTGTCGACACTTGTCGGCCCTGAACTTTGATTTCCAGTGTGGCCCGCACCCCACAGAGACAGATGTGCAATCCCAGAAAGACTGACAAAGAGAAAAGAAGGCGAGAGGCGTTAGCATTAGATTGACCTCACGCGGCCGGAGGAGAGCGACTGAGCGCGCCCGATGGCTTGCGTGGTATCCTGTGCAGACATGAGCGTGGTTGCCACGGTATTGGCCCTGTCAGCTGCAAACAGCTGTGATCGTGAGCAACTTAGATTTGGAGAGGGAGCGGGGGCAAGGGCCGGTTGTTGCTCAAAAAAATGTAATCCTCTCCAATCTCCTATAACATTAATCTGCGGGGATCCACACTGAACACAAACAGTAAAAAAACACAATGTAATCCTTCTAGAGTTGAGAAAGATAAAAGGAGGTGGATGCAGAGTGAAGTGTGGCTACGTATCACAGTTAAAATGCTCTGTTGAAGACGGAGGTACGCAGACGCCACAGTATGTAGGCCAACAGCTGAGAAAACACAACAACCTACCAGGCTAGAGGAGAATAAAAGAAACAGCCGTACAACATTACGCTCCGATGAAACCATTTAAAACCAGCGTTTGGGGGAGGGACTTACCTGAGAGCGTTTAAAAGGCCTTCTACGCTGTTGGCCGGTTGATCTCGGAGAACCTTGATGCACCCTTTCATCTGTGAAGCAGAGAACACCGTGTTAAGAGGGCCTCGCCGTAGCGGGCGGTGCTGGTTGGGCGCGGACGACCCAGACCTCCACGCCGCACTCACGTCGATTTTGGAGGACTTGGAGAAGGCTCCGACCGGATGCACGTAGTCGTACAGGATGATGACGCCCACCATAACGCGCAGGCAGAACGAGACCGTCTCCTCGCTGGTGAAGCGGCTTCGGTACTCCCTGGACACACGGATTGACACTTAGTGCTGATCTAGGAACAGGTCCGTCCTGTTTGTACAACCACATTTGTTATAATCCAAAAAGGTGAAACTGATCCTGGACCAGCACATACTCAGGAGTAACGCTTTCTGAATACGGCCTAGGGTCTGAAATGCCTAAGGTGGATGGGGTCACTTACGGCGTCTCCAACATGACTTTGCACACACTTGCCATTGTGCTCAGGCAGTCTGTGGTGTTTTCAATTGGCAGGTTTTTATTCTAAGTGAAAGAAGAGGAGAGGGTTGTTTTCTGGTGGCAAATGACAAGTTAGAGTGTGAAATGTGCCGTTTCTCTCACCTCCGAGACAAACTTAGTTGTGCCGTCGCTCAGCGTCTTCAGCATGGGCGTGGCATCGGCGTAGAACAGAGATATCCGATTGGCCAGCTCATTGTTGACCTCATTCTCCCCCTCTACCTGAAACACCAAGGAACAGTTCCTCAGTATTTTTGCATTACAAACCCTGGATAGTAGCGGTAAGACACTGGTGGCAGGGAAATAACAACGAGGAGACAATCTCCCTACCTACAACACTATGCCTTTATTCCCTAATGCAGAAACATTGAAATTCTTTGAGACGTCAGGTCACGTCACATCAGAAAATGATCACGTCTGAATGGTAACAAATGTATTTCCCACAAGAACAGATGCATCTCGTTGCTTTGTGTAAAACATCTCAGAGATTCCAGAGGCCCGTGTCTGAACGTTGACAGGCAAGTGGGGAAAAAAACATCTCTGTGCTGCTGCACTTTCTAATGGCTGGCTGGAGATAAACCGTGTCACAAATCTCTTCCTATCCCCTACCTAGTGCCCTAGTTTTTTGGCAGAGCTGTGTGGGCTAAAGAGGGTGCCATTTGACCATACAGTGACAGCTCCAGCGGTGATGGGTGAACAGTGGGACCATCTGAGGCTATTTGCCTAATGGAACATACGCGTATGGGGCATTAAGCTCCTGTGGGCCATACACACAGATAAAAAAATATCTAAAATCAAGACGTCTCGTCACAGGCGAATTCCGTTCATTTTATCCGCTGGAGAGCTAGTAAAAAATGCAGACCTTGCTTGGATGTCCTTCATGCCATGGAAAAAACAGTCTGTGTCTTTGAAAGAGGGCTGCGAGGAGAGTTTGTTCATGTGATTGCAACGCTGCATTTTCAAACATTTAAATCTCTAGGAAAAATGAAAAAAATTACTGCTGTGTGTGCATTACCTACAGTTTAAATGAATTATAAGCTGCCCTAAATGTATTAATCACTAAGTGCACAATGTTGGTCTGAAATCAGGATATAGCTAATAATGGTCCTGTCCAGTAAAGAACATGAGATTGACATCCCTGTGTTGAGCAGGGTGAACAACTGGAGCTTGAAGGCAGGGGGCGGAGCAAACAGGCCACATGTTTTGTCTGGGGATTCCCCTTATCCCAGAGGATCTGAGATGTGGACACCAGGCCGTTCCCAGATCAGGTGTTGTTCGAACGGTTCCACTTAGGCCTTGGAGTCCCGGGGGGGGGGATGCACTGCTGATCTCGGCTCATGTGCACGGCGCATGCCGCTCCGCCTGGCTGCGCTCCGGCGAGCGTCGCAAACTCACTGACAGTCCCAGTGGGACTCTGGTTGCCTGGTGTGAGAGAGGCCCCGCGGCAGCCTCCGATCCTGGCTGAGTTAAGACCTGGCGGAATACTAGAATTCCTCCTTCTCTACAGCCACAAACCATGATTGCGAATCAACGATTTGATGAGCAAAGGTGGATGGAGCCAGGCACTTTCAACACTGAAGAGTGCCACCAAGTCTCTCGGAGGACGACAAACTGCAGTTGTAGGGGAAAGCCGAACACAAATTCCATTGTTTATGCATTGACCAACTGTTGGTTTTGGTGAGTCAAAAGTTCATATTAAGTAAATTTGTAAAACTTTCCAAAAGAGTCGAGTGCAAGAGTGGATAGGGCTTCTGTGTTTTCCGTTGGGCAGTCGTCTCACCCTCATTTTACATTTAAGCAAATCCGTAGACAAAAAACGAGAAGACGATTTTTCTTATAATTTACCGTCCCCCTTGGGAATTGAACCCGCAACCCTGGCGTTGCAAACCCACACTCTAAATAGAAATCAACCTCATTTGTAGACCCAAAGTCTGTGGTTGTGTCTGCTGGGTGAAATGGGAATATAAGCCCCCCCCGGGGGTGGGGGTCAGCTCACCTGAGTGTTGTTGATGCGCATGCGGCTCAGCGTTCTCCTGTAGTAGCTGAAGTCATTCTGTATGGCAGGGTTAGTCATCTGCAACACAAGGATTCACATGTAGCTTCACATCAGGGCACGTGTGCCTGCGTGTGTGTGCCTGCGTGTGTGTGCCTGCGTGTGTGTGCCTGCGTGTGTGCGTGCGTGTCATTGACTGTGTCCAAAGGTACCACAACACACAGCTTGAGGAGGAAATCCTCCACCTCTCTGGATCGAATGCGACCCTGTCACAACAGGTTTAAGCATACAAGGCAAAAACACGTAACCAGAAGCAGAGACGCAAGACACAAGATCCAACTGTCTTTTTATTTACTTAAGGGGAGTTATATGTTGCTGGATAACCTGGATGCATTTTTATCTGAATCAGATGCTTGTCCGTGGCCATGAGCGGTAGGTCAGTGGATCGGTGCGGTTGGTGCGGGGATGGAAGCGTCCGCAACACTGGGACTGACTAGCGGCTATAGACGACCTTGTTTTATAGACAGCAGAGGTCAAGAGGTGGTGATCTTGGGGGGGGGGGATTAGCGATACAACCTCCAAGCTTTACTTGCCAAGTAGGTACACTCGGTCACTATTCCCTGGAGGCAAGAGGGGCAAACTAGGAGGGGGGCAGCCCCCTGCGTTCTTTGGACGAAAACGGGATTGTTAGCCTTGAGTGACGCTGACCTTTCACCGTCCAATCAGTGGATCCCTGTCGGCCTCCTGCGACGCTTCGACAAGCCTCCCTAATCACCTCAGAGCAACACGTCACCAGCCCAGTGGTGTGAAGATGCCTTGGTAGTGGGGTAATCGGACCACGACCGACCGGATACCAGTCTGCGGGCACTCAAGACAGCTGACGCTACTGGCTGGTGCCACACAGCCCATATCACCATCGGGTGCCACAAAGACAGTGCCGGGCGGGACGGCGGGTGTCCTGAATTAGGTCATCGGGGTTGATGGAGGGAAAGATTGATGAATGGTGCCTGGCATGCCACCTTGCCCCCACCGCGGTCCCGACGTGTCCACGCGGGGGTACTCGGAGGCCGGGTAGGGGGACTGGCTAATTGGGACGCCTTGGAGGAGTGCCCCAGGGCTGACTGGGTGCCGGTTGGAGTAGGGTGCGTGTGCTTGGCGGGTGTGTCGCTCTGTCTTAAGAAGCCTCGCGGGCCAGACGGAAGCTCACTCGATTGGTTCTGACAACTCCATATCAGGGTGTACCGGACGCATTTTTTCAATTACCCGGCGTGACGATTTATGGTAAGCGGAGTAGCTGTCTGCAGCTCAGGAACCGGCAATACGCGTTTATTCCTCAGAATCATGAAGTCAGGAAGCCCCAGCTGGCTTAAAAGGCAAGCATCCAAGCAACCCTATTCATTTCATCCTGCATTCGTGTTGTACTCCATTACGCACCATTTAGAATGCAACCTAAGAGTTTTCCGTTCCAGCAGTCCGTTGAGTGTTGTAGCATCATATTCCCATTAAATACTTACCTCTTCATTGGCTTAATGGTATCTAGCACTTACACTTAATTAGGACAGTAACAACATATTATGCCAACAAGATCAGGCTCACTCTGTTATCAAAAGGAATAGGTACGCCACATTCAGGATCGCAGAGCCATGCCAAAACAAATTAGGGCGGTTACATTCTGCTAACTATCAACACATTTTTTTTCCCCCACAGAAATCCTTATTGGAGGATTAAAATTTACAGATTCCAGATATTTTTGTATTCATTTTTTAGATGTTCCCTTAGTTTTGTAACCCTAAAAACAACACCACGGCATAGCTTAAACAAACAAGGGACGTTTGTAAATGTTAACCGGGGATGTTGGGGGGGACGTACTTTGAGCTCGTCAAAGCGCAGTGTGAAGTGCAGGATCTCCGCGAACTGCTTGGCCAGCGCCTGCTCCCGCTCGAGGTGCTGCGTGGGGTCATCGTACGTCTCATTGGTCAGGGCTCCCAGCAGGCTGTGCAGCGCCGCCTCTGGAACACAGGATGAGAAGAGGGCGTCAGAGACAGCTGTGCATGACTCGCTCAATATATGCCAGACAAAAACATAATTGTGAAGTACATCGTGATTTCAAACAGACGCCAACTGGGATTTCCCACTTCTATACATTTTATACAGAATCTTTATTGAATAGGAAACCGGGGTAAAATATGTTTTTTGGCCATAGAGCAGCGGATCGGATTCAAACCCACGCTGCCCAGAACGGTGGACCACGCTAGGCTGCGAACGATAAGTCCAATGTCTGCCTAGCAACCGAACTCCACTTACACCATGATACGTGTGGGCCAAACAGATATGCCCTGATGGGGGGGTGGGGGGGTGACTGTATGCGCCATTAAGAGGTTCAGCAATGTGACTACTGCCCAGGGCCCTGAGCCAGTGTGGGGGTGCAGCCAAGTGCTCTCTGTGCGTGGGGGATGGGAAGCGCCTAATCAGATGGAAATTAGCCATGAGACTAATTATCTTATTTGAAAGAGAGGGGAGGGGTTTGCTCCAGTCATCCAGGCTCATTTGTGTATGTGGCTTAAAATCTGGGATAAGTCACACAGTAGGGCGTTTGTCCCATTATATTTTTTGTGGTCTTTTTATTATTTGGGGGCTTATTTTGGAAAGGTAGTAGGAGATGATTTGCTTGAATAAGAGCGGGCCAGATTCAAACAAGCACTCGCAGCGGTACCTGTGTTCCACTCTGTAGTTACATGTTGCGGTGGGCGTTGTCTTCCATGTTACTAGCTACTGAAGCACAGCGAGGTGCGCCATAAATAAACAATGGCAAACCACCATGGGGGGGAGCACCGTTAGAGGCTGGAGAAGAGTGTTCGTGGTCTAGCCTGAGATGACGAGATTTACAATATTGACACAACAACATCAGGCCGCGCACACATGCGCTGCAATCTGTTCACATAATAACAACGACTTCCACGTGGCTACACAACAATTTCTCCGGGCATTTATTTACAGCTCTCACCACTTGTGGTACAGTCCGAGGATTAGAAACTGATAAGCACGCGACCAGAACCCAGGTATAAATAAAAATCAAGATGTTCTCGTAAGACGGACGCGCAGAGATCGGCAGAGAGGTTGTTTTCAGAGGGGGAATCGAGCTGGCTGGGCAAGACCGGTAAATTGAGCACGTTGGCTTTTTTGTAATGACCCCCCTCAGCTCAGGCCGGCATATTGCTGCTGTTGCGGCACGGGCTGATTAAAAATGGCCATGGTGAAGCACTTTTTCTTACCCTCCCACACACAGTTAAAAATAGTAGCTGAGATTGGGCTGCTTTTAGGCCTTGTATTGGAGACAACGGATTCTACTGTGTCTGAAGGCTGGGAGGGGATGGGGGTGTGTGTCTGATCCCATCAGGTCATGGTGGAGAAGGCCACCGCAATGCGTGTACCTAGACAAGGCAGACCCTGAGAGAAGGATGGGAATGGGTTGACTGGGAGGGGTCAGAGGTCATCGGGGGGTATTCACTCCAGCCCTGTGGTCAATCAATTGCTTTACTGAAGATTCCCTTTTGTGGAAGCATGACATTTATTCAGTAGTTAATCCTCATTTTGGACTATGGAAAGTGTACCTGCAGTTGTGACATAGATTTTTGGATTTACAAATGAATGATCACAACACCTCTGATGGTTCAGGAAAATAATATGTGGCCCATTAAATGGCTTATTAGTTCAAATGTGGTACCCCATCAGAACCCAAAATACACACGTTTTTTAATACAAATACAGAAAGTTTTTTTATCTATTGTTTTCTTTCTTAAAATTGGATTGATAGATATTGAATCAAAATTCCAACCACATTCATTGATAGAAGTAACCCACTTAACACATCATCCAAAAAAGAAACCTTGAAACCATTGACACAATAAAAATAAACAGAATTGCAATTTCCATATGCTGAAAAAGTTAGCATACCCAGAGGACATTAACACCACATAAAACGGGCAAAATCTGAATTAGGTACACCAAAACAGGTGCAAATCAGACCCTAAGAAGAAAGATTGTTGAGGCCAACAAGATTGGAAGGAGTTACAAAGACATTTCATAGCAATAAAAGTACATAATTCCACTGTCTGAAAGATCATTTATACATTTGTAAGATTCCACACCATAAAGCGATTTACCCAGGACAGGTCACCAACCAAATTCAGAACTGACCAAAAGATGCTTAAAGAAATCTATAAGAACCCCACAGTAAGATCACATGAGCTACAGGCCTCTCTTGCCACAATAGTTGTCAAAGTGCATTAGTAAACTGCACAAACCTGGCCAGGGACATGGGATGTCAGGAAGGAAAAAGCCACTGCCCTCATAAAATACATAGACACTGGGGAGACGAGTCAAAGTTAGAGTGGTTTGGCTGCAATCCTAGACAACATGATTGGCGAAAACGAACAACTCCGCATTTGAACAAAAGAACCTCATACCAACTTCAAATCAACCAATATGAACTCCATATTTCCTTAAGTTCTTGAGGACAATGTGAAGCCATCTGTCAAAAAGTTGTTAGGGGCTTGCAGAGGCAAAAAAAAAAAGTCAATAGCATTAACAAGTAAGATTACATGTTTATTGGTATAAATGTATACATAATAAAAGAACACTTTCATGCACTTTCTCACATGACTGTATCAAGATGTAGACCGAATATCAGAAGTGGTAAAGTGCTGCGGTTGGGAGGCGGCTTGATGTTGCTAGAATAGCCCTGTTAGTCGTGTGGGACACCTCCATGAACGGTGTAACTGTGGACGTGTCAGTGTTGGAGAATGTAGTGAACATCTAAGTCAACAACGTTGTCCACACATATTTGTGAAAGAGCAACATGAACACTTCGTTGAATATAGTTGCAATGTCTCATACTGAACCCAACAATAGCTAGTGTCCACATGTATATCTGTAGGACAGCCAATGTTAGCCAGTCAATCTTCACAATGTTTTGTACCTTCTGAGCTCCCAGCATGTAAATGCTCAAAGGCATATCTTCAGAATGAGAAAGGTTCTTTGACCAGTCACTTCCACCAGGCGTGAGGGCAGCAGAAATATTGAGTAAAAAAAAAAAGAAACGTTTTTGAATATGTCACAATGTTGAGATAAGAGCTTTCGCTGAAAGACCAGTGTGTCGGATTCAAACGCACCCTGCTGTGTTACACGCCCCCCGCAGCAGCGGCTTGGACATGGCTGCTTCTAATGTAGTTTTGGGTTTTGTAGGATAACACCGTGGTCTGGTGAAGTCAGCTCCCAGCCAGCAGCTATCCTTTCTGTCTATCTGAAGATGAGCTGGTTGACAGAATAGGTCGGCAGGCGTCTCATCAGGCAGGGGGCAGCTGAGGTGCCTACACCCCCCCCCCCCCCCCAAAGCATCTGAGCGGACAGACACGTGGGCCGGGAGGGCTGGAGACGACCTACTTCGTTACGTAACACACACACACACACACACACACACACACACACTTGGAATCCAATGTTTCATTGACTGACTGCCTTCTCAGCCAACCGCCACCGAAGTTAAGAGGTTAAGGTCAACAAAGCTGTCGGGGGCTGGGCTACTCCTCTCACCCTCAGGTTGACAGGCGATGCTACGCTATGCTCCTATTGCTTACAATCCTCTCAGTCTTGCAAGAATGCAACACAAGCAGGTGCCACATGGATAAATGTAGGGCTACGAGGTGAGCAGAAGTTTGTGTAAGCTAAGTGTGTGCTTGGTGGGCATGTTTGCGTGTGTGTGGTCATTTCTTAAGCTCAGCAGTTAATACAGTCTCTAATGGGATACAACAGCCTGTGTAGATGGTTAAGGTCATTCAGCGGAGATGTGTGTATATCTTACTACATATAACCTCTAAAGAAGCCTTAGCTAGCAAACTGACATGTATCCGACCTTGCAGACAAGGACGTCATGTGCCAAAGCATGAAAGGACACTGGTTTCATGCAAGGCAAGCTTTTGTCGCAATGTAGCTTCAGTGAGGGGAAAAAAGTATTTGATCCCCTGTTGATTTTGTACATTTGCCCACTGACAAAGAAATGATCAGTCTATAATTTTAATGGTAGGTTAATTTGAACTGTGAGAGTTAGAATAACAAAAAATCCAGAAAAATGCATGTCAAAAATGTTATAAATGTATTTGCATTTCAATGATGGAAATTAGTATTTGATCCCGTCTCAATCAGAAAGATTTCTGGCTCCCAGGTGTCTTTTATATAGGTAACGAGCTGAGATTAGGAGCACACTCTTAAAGGGACTGCTCCTAATCTCAGCTTGTTACCTGTATAAAAGACACCTGTCCACAGAAGCAATCAATCAATCAGATTCCAAACTCTCCACCATGGCCAAGACCAAAGAGCTGTCCAAGCATGTCAGGGACAAGATTGTAGACCTACACAAGGCTGGAATGGGCTACAAGACCATTGCCGAGGTGACAACAGTTGGTGTGATTCTTTGCAAATGGAAGAAACTCAAAGAACTGTCAATCTCCCTCGGTCTGGGGCTCCATGCAAGATCTCACCTCATAGAGTTGCAATGATCATGAGAACGGTGAGGAATCAGCCCAGAACTACACGGGAGGATCTTGTCAAGGATCTCAAGGCAGCTGAGACCATAGTCACCAAGAAAACAATTGTTTACACACTAGGCTGTAAAGGACGGAAATCCTGCAGCGCCCACAAGGTCCCCCTGCTCAAAAAAGCACATGTACAGGCCTGCCTAAAGTTTGCCAATGAACATCTGAATGATTCAGAGGAGAACTGGGAGAAAGTGTTGTGGTCAGATGAGAACAAAATCGAGCTCTTTGGCATCAAGTCAACTCACCGTGTTTGGAGGAGGAATGCTGCCTATGACCCCAAGAACACCATCCTCACCGTCAAACATGGAGGTGGAAACATTATGCTTTGGGAGTGTTTTTCTACTAAGGGGACAGGACAACTTTACCGCATCAAAGGGACAATGGATGGGGCCATGTACCGTCAAGTCTTGGGTGAGAACCTCCTTTCCTCAGCCAGGGCATTGAAAAAGGGGCGTGGATAGATATTCCAGCACAACAATTACCCAGAATACACAGCCAAGGCAACAATGAAGTGGCTCAAGATGAAGCATATGAAGGTCCTAAAACAGGCCCCATTTACATACCTAATCTCAAGGAGAACTCGTAGAACTTCTTGAGTTTCCCCACTAGGGGGACGACGGCTGCCCACGACGCCTCCTGCAGCGCCTCATCGTTGGGGTTCTGGATGGCCTGGTGGAAAGGAGTGGGAAGATGTTTTATCAAGTTGGACGCGGCAGTTCAGTCCTCTTATTGGTCTATGATTATATTTTATTTAGATCATGCTAATGGATGATTACATTTTAGCATTGATAAATGGACTGATATATACACGCAGACTCCCATTTGGAAAACCGATTAGCAAAAGTGACTGATCACAATTCGATCCCACAAGCCTTGTGTTACCAAGTGAGCTACACAGGAAGATACATATTTGTAAATGATCGGCCTATCCCGCCAGTGGCCTATCCCAACCCGGTAATTCCTTCCGAGACAAGGAATGCGCATTTTGTTTCCCTCTTCAAAAACAGACACAGGTCTTATACTCATGAAAAGATGGTGTGAATGTTTCTCATTTGGAGGGCAGCCAGTACAAAGACACACAACATGAACCCTGAAGAGACCTCAACTGTTGAGGTTTTACATTTGAGGCTATAGTCATTTGATAATTCCAGTGAAACGATTCTGGATTTCTGGCATAATTAATATTCCGACATATGTTTTCTTATCATTTGAGCAACTTAGCTAACCATATCAAGTTTCAAGGTTTATTTGTCAAGTGCATCGTCAACCTGCACAATGAAGTTCTGGTGACATGGCAACCGACATCATAGTGAGAGTTAAAAAGAATATATAAGCAAAAATACAGCCAGACAAAAAAAGTATTAATCTATGAATTCTCTCAATTTCACCTATAAATTAACCATTGATAGATATTAGGTACACACCCTAGCAATACAGCTTGAACTAATGAACTTGGGGACATATTTTGATTGCCGAGGTGCCCTTGACAAGTTTCTTTATGACCAATATTATAGTAGCAAACCATCTCATGAAAACAGGAGAGCAGGGTCTTAAAATATCTAGTATATGTATGCCTAACTTTTCAAAACAAAAATACTTTTCTAGTAGTCTTAACAAGGATATTGATATTTTACTTAGAAAACCTGGGCCAACTATTGGAACATTTCGCAAATTATATTGATGTGCAACATGCAATGCCTATATGAATGCAATATTGTGACTCCATAGTCTTTGTAAACTAAACAATTAGAATTGTGACATTGTTGCTAGTAACCTTCAGTAGCCTAACCACAAGAGAGACGGTAAAAAGCAGCTACAGTTCAGTTCCTACATTCAATTTTTTTTGCCTTATGACGAATTCATGTTTGCAGAATTCCTGTTTGACAAATTCATGTG